>APFE030986104.1:0-14186 GCA_000404065.3 Pinus taeda
CAAAAATAACAATAGAGGGATTTTATGGGGCACAGTAATAACAATATGGGGGAAATAGGGGCACAACAATATTAATAAGGGGTACAACTACCATAGTAATGGGGTAATCACTAGTATTATAGGGACCCAACACTGTCCAAAATCTCCTTGAACATAATCATGAAAATGTTTCCTATCAGGTGTAGCATGGCATGAGGCCCCTGAATCTACCACCCAGGCATCAATAATATTTTCTAATGAAAGAATCAAAGCATTTTGCAACACCTCACCTGTTACATTCACTTCATGATTAGTTTCTTGTTGCGCATCTCCTTCTTTTCCCTTCTGAGACTTGCAGTCTTTCTTTAGGTGTCCTTTCTTCCCACATTTCCAACACACTATCCCTGATCTGGACTTGGATCTGCCATTTCTTGACTTACTGCGATATCCTGGGCTCTTTCCTCTTTCCATTTTTCTTCCCCTAGTCTCTGCAGTCAAAACATTACCTGATGTCTCACCGGAAATTTTTTGTCGCATTTCCTCACTAAGGATTGTACCGACAACATCATCAAACTTTAAAGTACTAGATCCAGAGACAGAGTTACTAATGGCCATAACTAAAGCATTCCAACTTTCTGGCAATGAGCACAGAAATAACAAATCCCTAACTTCATTGTCAAAAGTTACCCCTACAGAACTTAACTGACTTGTAACTGTATTAAAATCATTTAAATGGTCTGCAACAGATCCACCTTTTGACAACTTCATTATAAATAAACGCTTCATAAGAAATACCTTATTTGAGGTCAAGGGTTTTTCATATAGTTTGGCCAGTGACGACATTAAACCCTATGTTGTCGTTTCCTTTGAAATATTAAACGCTACCGACGCTGCTAGTTATAGCCGTATTGTTCCAAGTGCCTTTCTGTTGAGAATATTCCATTCTGTGTCTGTCATACTCGTCGGCTTCTTTGTCTTTCTACTTAATGGTAGGTACAGATCTCTCTGATATAGATAATCCTCCATCTGCATCTTCCACAACTGGTAGTTTTGGCCATTTAATTTTTCAACCCTAAACCTACCATCTTCCGCCATTCCTCCCACTCGAACTAGGAACCCTTCTCTCCTACGAGTTTATCAGCCAAATAGACCTTCGGCTCTAATACCAGTTGTTAGAAAATTATATATATTACAGAGCAATGGAACACATAAAATATTGCAGAAATATAAACACGGAAAACACATAAAACAAGAGAGACACAGATATACGTGGTTCACCCACTTTAGGCTACGTCCACGGAGAAACAACCAGTCCTTCTTTTATTATATTATCCAGCAAACTAAAGAGATACAACCTACAACAGATCCACTGTAACTCCCTCTTCTCTCTCAATCTCCTCTCTCTTCCTCACTCAGAATACATATTTGTATAGACGTAATACAATTCCCTCATATATAGTGAGGGGTTGCCTTCTAGGGCAAAAAACCCTAAATTAAACATAACTTCTACTGTCAGATCATCTGCCTAATGAACAGCCCAGATTGACTAGAAATTACAATACTTTTACAAGGTAAATTTACATCTGTTTTTAGCTTCGGGGCGCTGCCCCCGGACCCCCTAGCCGGGGGGGGATTAGTCCCCCCGGACCCCCGCAGGGGGGACAAGTCCCCACCGCACCCCCCCGGTGGAGGGGTGTACAATCTTCCTAGGGTATACATCCGACTAAAACCTTTGAATACAGAAGATAATCAAACTCCACACCCAACATTCATCTAACAACTTAATGATATTGAAGTCTCCACTCACTATCCAAAGATCATCCTCGTGCAATGCCATAATGTTTTATAGACTTTGCAGAAATTTGGAATTTTTTGAAGCCAGATGAGGGTCATAAACCATCATGATATAATATGTTTATGTTGATCTCACATATTGGAATTTCCCCAAAATCATACATGAATTGCCATATAGTATGTGTTGAGAAATCGCAACAAGAAATTCCAACTTAATTTGTCCTTGAATTAAAACAGAATGTTTTTCTCATAGAAATTTGAAAATAATTAATTAAGTTCAATTAACTTAATTAATTTAAAAAATTCGAATGGTTTGGTTTCCAATGGATTTTTCTATTCGCCCCCTAAGTTTGGTTTCCAATGCAATCCTTAGTTATGTATCATGCTCTCTAATTTTCTAGGGTGTTTTCACATCTAGCCTATGTGTTAAATCCCTTTATAACTATCCATTTTGTGATTTGTCATCCACATCTTCCTCTCCCTCGTATTCCATGGTTCTTATTACTTCAAGGTGAATGCATGAAGATGGGTTACACTTTTGGGCCAAATGTGGCAATGAAATTTCAAGCTTTTCCTCTTTTATCGAATTGCGACCCTCAAAACTCATATAAGAATTTTGAATTTTGATTCGATGTAAAAGTACAACATGTGGAGAATTATATTTTTCTCCTAAAGATATTTTTTGCAAAAAAAATTAGTGTCATATAATCTCTCAATTTTCCATTAAATGCAATAATTGTCCATGCAAATTTTCTCACATCTTAAGAGGTATGTGTGTGTTCACGTAGTATAACTTAGTATAAAATGTGTCATTTTTAAAATATATATATATATGAGCATGATCTACATGAAGAGAACTATGTTTCATATTAAAAAAATGATTTTTTATTCAAAAATATATTTTTTATTATTTTTCGAAATTGGTGAAGCAATATGTCAATTGAATTTTGGAGACACATGTGTTCGCGTAAGATTTTTTCAACTCTTTAAATAAATTGAAAAACCAAGAGTGCCCTTTTGAAGAGGACTCGTAAACATAGATAGTGGTTTTTTTTCGTTGTGTATATTTTATGTTATTTATTTTCTATTCAGTGCCTTTGAAATTGTCCAAAAAAAATTCAAGTGTTATGTTTAAAAGAAATTAGATGAAAAATATCATATGAATTCAAACGTTTCAAATTCACATGCCATTGGATAGAATATTCCTTCATGAATCCAACATGATCAACTCTGCCCCTTAAGGATAAGTTTTGCCATAAATTCTCTAGCATACAAAATGGGGTTGTAGAGAAATCTACAAAAGGGGTGCTCAAATTGTGATTTTTAGGACCTCGAGAGCTCAATTGAGCGCTTCAAACACTCGATCGAGCATTAAATAAACCTAGATCGTTCTGTACAGGTGGTTAACCAACATGTCGATCAAGTCATTAAAATGCTAATGACCATCAACTTGCTACCAACTGCTATTAATGTTATTTACAAAAAATGCTACAACATAAGGGCTTGATCAAGCCTATAGATCGATCAAGACTCTGATGTCAAGCCAAAAAAAAAAAAATAGTCTAAATTCAAATGTATAAAAAAAACAACAAACATACATTCATAGAGAAATATTAAAGCATGAAAATTACACAAGGATTCACAACAGACATGGGAAATTGGAGATTTGGATCTAGAAAAGGAAAGAAATTTCCATCCATAGAGGAAATGCAAAAGCTAGAGAAAGGATGAGAAAAAGACATCACACATTGAGAGAATAAGAAGATCATCCAATTAAATAAATTCATGCAAATGTAGGTAACTCAAAATTTCTCACTTCTCATATTACATTCGCCATGTTGTATGCATTAGGAAATATGATTGAAAACCAAAAAAAAAAATGGACAATGAAACAATAAAACTAAGATAAAATAAGCATTGAAAGTAATACCATGTAGTTAAAAATTGAGATGCAACAACAACTAAACCAAACCACTTGAAACCATGCAAATTGTTGAAAACCACTTGAAACCATGGTTTATTAGAATTTTCTGAAACCACTTGATGTCATGCAAATTATGAGCCACCTTCGAATTGTAATGGTTTAGGATAACCCACAAAAAATAAGGATGTGATTTAACCAAAGAAGACCATTGGAACATAATTTCCATATATTATTTACGTGAATTATAATTCACAGAAATTTATTTACAAGAGGGATTAGCAAAAATGGTTGTCATAAAGGTGCTACAAAACCTATAAACATTAGTTTGATTAATGTTTGATATCCTTGTAGGAGTTAAAAGACAAAAAATGTGTCAATATCTAGAAGGATCAATAATATCCCTCCTTCCAATGTACATGAACTGAGAAGACATTCTTTGTTCAACATATATAACAACAATAAATTTTCATAAAAATCATCATCATATATAACGTTTAATGGTTCCTTGAATCCTAAATGATGACCCCTACCTCTGAAAACCTCACAAGTTTCTTCTTTCAATTCTCACATGAATATTATGAGAATTTTTTAAAGAGAACCAGTTTTTTGAAGACATACAAAATGTAGTGTAGATTCATGTTTGCACAAAAAAGAGTGTATTATTGCATATAACTATAATTCTCCATGGAAGGCTCATGCGATTAATCAATATTAAATTCATAAATAATAAATGAAAAGAAATAAATTAGCATGCATGTATTGATGATATGCTAGAAATGTTTGCAATGTTAATCTTCTTAGACTGTGGCAATCTAATGTCAATTAAATTCATCTAGTTGTTTCTCAACATGTAATCATGAAATAAAATGCAAAATATGGTTCAAAAGTAAAAAAGGGTAGTTCCTTATTTTAAACTTTGTCAAGATTTGATGAAAATAATTGAAAACATAAAAGACATTGGATATCCATCTTTGCACATGCATAAAAAAGGCTCCTTGTAGAAACATATGGTTTTTTAAATCCTCTTACCCCTCCCGGTGCCCTACTTGATCGTTATGCTAAAATTTCCATGTACATTCTCCCAAAAAAACACTCAAATCATTTGTGTCCCTCTTCCCCACAAATGATAACAATGTACATCCATTGTTGATAAGACCTTGTAGCATCTTCCTTGTTCCCTAAATCCATTAAAACCTCTATCTCATGTTGATTTCTTTTTGTATCATTATCGACAATTTCATTGGCCTTCTCATACTTCTCATCCCACATTTCTTCCACTTTTTATTTGGAATTGTGAAATTTTTTGTAGTTATGATAAGTTCTTCCTTTAAGCAATTTCTTCTTACTACTATTTTATTGTAATTTTAGTTTCACGTTTTAAAATGCTAAATGATATGGTGCTTCTAATGAAGAAAAAAATTCCAACTAATTTGAGTTTGTATTGTAGGCTTTCAAATATTCACATAATTAAAAACTAGTTGAATAGGTTCCTTATTGTATCATGGTGTGTGTATTTATGTCTTGTATGGTTTTTTAGTCACAATTTATCTAATAGATTATTAAATTTTTATAAATTTATAGATATAGATTTTGTTTTCTCTCATGAAATAAACTTAGCCCTTCAATTTGGTAATCACTAGCTTGATTTTTCAAGAATCTCCCATTCTCTAAAATTCAAAATATTCGCCATATCATTAAGTTGTAAGTAATAATTCCCTCTGAAATATGTATTTAGAAGTTTCCTATATATAAGAATTTAAGTTTAATTTCTATTAATATTTAGTTCAAAAACATTGCAAATTATTATACAATATCTTCTTCATCAATTTTACTAGCTATTCATGCTCTTCTCATTTTTAGAGCCGCTCTCTTTGGCTTCTTTAGTAAACTCTCCAAATCTTCTAATTTTATTTATAACACCTATTCTTTTTTAATCACTTAAATCTAGTTCATTCTCTTCTCAAAATCCCTTTTACTTGACATTGGATTTAAATAATTGAAATGTTTGGTAAATGAGATATATGAAAAAAATATAATATACCATCCTTGTTACGGTAGGGATCACTTTTAGTTTGGGATTTATATAGTCTTTTGAAGAAATGGAAAATTTTTGCTAAGAAGAAGTAATTTTGAAAAAGGTCTTGAAATGTTTTACTTGGTAAATGTGACATTGTGAAACCAAACAAAGCTTCAAACCTAGATTAACTAGTAAATTTTGGGGTTATATCTAACAATAGATCACTTTTTTCACACACCCTTCAATCCTATGCCCAAATGGTTTTAAGTGTTTTCATTTCTTAAACGTGTTGGGGGGGAGAGTGAATATGTTAATTTTTCTTAGGCCTATATTGTTCTTTGCTTTGATAATGGCATATCTTCATTAACACATCAATTTCATCCCATAACATAATAAAATTATTCATATTTACATCATTATTCAGCAGCATATGAGACTAAGTATAAAGAACAATAACATCATCATCAATGCAACGGAACATAAAGGAACAATAGAAGAAAATCATTCACACATAGAGACATCAAGATTGGTCAGAGACCAGGGAAAAACCCACTATGGGGAAAACCATTTCAAAGTCTTCTTCTTATTAGATCATCATCAAATGATTTAGCAAAAAAGAGTACAATGATCCATATCTTCATCTATGGAACTATTAAACAAAACAAATACAACATCCATGGAATGAAACCTGTAATGAATTGTCACTGTCCGCAATCAACTATCAAACACTGCGGTCACAGAGAGAAATCTTCGAAAGACTGAGACTTCATCTTTTAGGTCCCAGTCACATGGAGGAGGTGTCATGTGAGGTATTATAGCTTCCTATTCGCTCCCTTAATCCTACCATATGAGCAACTGGGGTCAGATCTGGACTGCGAAAACCCTAACTCCTAATCGCTTGGAAGGAGAGTTATATGTGCGGCTCGAAGGCTCTATTCACACTGATGAGCTTATGTGAATTCGATCGAATCCTTCATGTGTTGTGCCTACAACTGAGGCCCAAAAACCCTAAATTAGAGATGTGAGTTTTAGACCCTACAATTTCACCTTAGAGTGAACCTAATCCTCCGCTAACAAGCCTCAGACTTGTGTGAGCCAAAAACCAAGATAGAAGAGTGTCTTATGATTGTGTCCAAATGAGGTAGAGGTCACTTATATTTATAGCCTTCCAAGGTTGTCCACTTTGCTTTAGGGTTGACTGACAAATGTGCACATGTGGGCTTTTCTTCATAAGTACACTTTTCCTTATCAAATTTGAGTGATCTTTAGGTCTATTTTGGTCCTCTCTAAAAGTGGAATTCAATGAAATCATTATCTCCATCAAGTAAGATTGTAAAGTGGAATTTTAATGCGGTTTCATATTTCTAATACTCCCTCTCAACTAGGGAGGATTCCACCTGCATCATGTAACATGTATATTGTCATCAAATCATATCCAATCTCAAGCACCTCATCATATCAATTCATCTCTAGCTCATTCCTGCTTGACTCATGATCGTCCCTACTCATATGTTGAATATTCTTTAATATAAAAGAAAACAAATATGTCATCAAAGGGGAGGCTAAGCTGCCACCCTCTTATTCATCAAGCTACTACCTAGAATCTCTACTTGTGGGCTACTACCTAGAATCTCTACCTGTGGACTATTACCTAGAATCTCTGTTAGTGGGCTACTACCCTATCGAGTCCTTCGTTTTTTAAGGAATAAGAGTTGTGGATGATATTTTGGTTAAAGTTGTCGAAAGTAGAGCACCAAAGAAGCAAGGTGGCAGCGAAATATTTTTTTTGGAACTTGTGCAACAAAAAATAAGGGTGCGTACCAAAGAAACATGAGCCAATTTTGATACAGTCAACAGAGAACCAAGGTAATAGCCCTAGGTATTAGAAAACCGCAGATCAAGTGAGTGAGGGACTGGAGATTAAATCAAGAAAGAATGACTATAAAAGAAGATGATGATAAATGAGAAACAATTTTATACAACTTTGCGAAGTTTAGATGGTGTCATAAAGTTTAGATTGTATTGCAAGTTTAGACAATATTGTAAAGACTAGCTTGCGCTGCAAGTTTAGTTTTGTTGTAATCTTTGGGATCTAAACTATGAAATATTTCTTATGGGAAGAGCGAGATATGTAATGTTATGTTTTAACACCTTTTTTGAGTTGTATTCTCTGTGTGCAATTTTGTAATGTGCCGCAAGTTGTAATGGAGAAATGTTGTTATAATCGGGCTCTCATGTTCAAATAATAAAAGGAGAATGGGAGTTATGTTATTTGTTTGTGTATTTTGTGCCCCATTTTAAAATTTTATTCTTACGTATATTTTCTATTAAACACATGAGTTAAATAGTTTTGAATGAATGTATCAATGGTTGCACAAGCTACTTACATAACTAAATCTAAATCCCTTACACCTTTCTATGGTTCTGGCTCACCTCGGGTGAGACACACCTTTTATCCAAGCGAGTGAAAATGTCGGTGAAGTGCTAGACTATGTTGAAACCTTTGTTGGCACCCTAGGTCGAACCTTAGGTAAAACTTAATTTAAACTTTTTTTGCCAAAAAATGGTTTTGTTTCTAGGACCTTGAGTTTCTTAACAGGATCTAGATCATGCAACCAAGGTATATTCGTCGAGACATCTAAAATTGGTGGCATGAAAGATTTGATAACTTTATTTTGTTGCAAGAAGAATTGAAACAGGAGGATCTAGACTGGGTCAAAGAAGAGATTTTGTACGCTGAGCCAACTTGTGACCAATACAAGATCTTTTGGTGCAAGTTTTTTGAGGAATTAGAAAACTGGTTGACTCAACTTCACCATAAATAGAGTATTGTGGTACAACCAAGGTTGTGTAGAACTTGGACTACAACTGATATGACTGATCTTCATCGGTTAGATACAGATCTAACAAGATTTGTCGACTTTTGGGTTAACTGGACTATTGAGAGCTAAATTATTGAATTTGCAATGGAGAAGCACTTGTACTTCTCTCGTGCATAAGCCATATTCAAGTTTGGGATAAGGAGATGACTGTTGAAGGAGATTCGTCTTTGGATTAAATTATTGTTGGTTGAAGACAAATTGTTGGTGTTTCCACAAGATGAAATGACAACTTAAATTTCTAGAACTAGGGAAAAGGATTAGAGGAGAGGAATGTCGTGCAAATGCGGGAGAATGAAGAAGCTATTATCATGAATCAAGAAGAGTTGTAGAAGGCGATAGATTTCAGAGCATTGCATAAGGAAAGAATAGATGAAGAGTGGTGAGAAAGGAAGTTTCAAGAAGTTAAGGTTCGAAGAAGGAATTGTAGCACATAGGCAATGATGTAAGAAGTTTGGAAGTGCAGAATAAGGAAATAGAGACTCCAGAGTCATGGAAAATAAATGATGAAGAAGGTTATTCTTTTAGAAAAATAGGAGCTTCCAGTGAAAGTGAAGTGGAGAGTTTAGAAGTGGCTACTCGAGTATATGAGGAATCAGAAGGATTTCATATGCTTGAGCCAATTTTCCAATTGATTTTGTTACCGGATGAGCATACACCAGTAGATGATGATCTTAATTTTGTAATGAGGCGGTCTTTCTTTGAGGATGATTCAGTACCAGAATATACAAAATCTTCTCTTTTCAAAGGTACATAAGTTTACCAAAGTTTAGTTATTTCATAAGGGTAAAGGTGGTTCTAGTGTTCTTAGTCAACCAAGTTTAGCTATTTGTTCTCAATTAGGTTCCCAAGGATTTATACTTGTTTCTTCAAGACAATCAACTATGGTTGCAGTCACATCCAACTCACTTACTAGATACCCAGAATTTGTAGGAAAGGGGGTGGAGATGTTGAACAACACTGGTATTTATGTGAATTTTCGTGGAGAGCTCGTCAGACTCCTGGTGCAACCAGGCTTATTGAATTTAAAACTACGTTGCAGGATAGAGCAGTGTCATGGTTTATAAAATGGATCGATGCTAACCCTAATGCTAGTATAGATCTGGTATGTTTAGGCATTTAAGTTACTCAGTCAAATCAGCAAGGATTGGCGAAATTGTTGGATATTTGCCAATGGGAGGGAAAATTTTATTGGAAATGTATGCAATTTTTTAAAGATGCTATCAACAAGTTGCCTTATCATATTGATCTGCATCATCAGATAGATTGCTTCATCAAGGCCTTGTTACCAATGACTCGCATTTCATTGTCTTAGTAGGAGATTGATACATTTCAAGATGCCTTGGAATAAGTGATGCATATAGAGGCTATGGTTGGTTATCCGCAAGAATGTAGAATTGGTGGTTCTTCAACATATCCTACTATTATGCGCCTCCAGAATCAGATTGCTACATTGACAGACATATTGAAATATCTTTCACTTTTACGGCTTGTGAGACCTCATGTTTGTTGTATTCATAGTCAAGTTGAAGGATGTTACAAAATGCCCACGACTCAAGGGACTAGGATTGCCTAGTGCTCCTTTGGGACCTCCTCCACCGCAATCCTTTGAAGTTGCGCAAATTTCATCTACTCATCCTTTTTCAAGCCATACACAATTCCAATCATTTCCAAATCTTCAAGGTATGTCTATGAATGATTTTTGTAAGATTTGTCGATTTTTGGGTCATTTACCTCGCCTATGTCGAATTCTACATAAGTACTCCATTGTTCCCAATAACTAGTTTTGTGAATTTTGTCATCATATGGATCAATGTCGGTCCTTGGATGCTTTAGTTGGCTGCCTTGATCATTCAACCTTCTGTATTAATTCTACATTTACCCTTATTAATATTATTGAGTTAACATATTATTATGAATAATTTTATTAACCTAATATTTTAGCCTATTAATATGACGAACTATATATATTAAATATATATATTGTCCTTGGTTCTAGGACTTTCAGCTAGTTGATAGTTTTATCATCTTTAGATTTTTTATTTTTTATTTTTGAATTTTTGTGGGTTTCGTTTTCAGTATCTTTGTCTATTTATCCTTCTTGTCTCCATCATATTTCTCATCAATTGTTTTGAAGATGAGCCACACGTGTTGGCTTGAAAGGTTGACCCAAATAACACATTGTGATATATCTCCAAGAATCAAATCTAGATTATTCAAATCAGAGAAGAGAAACGTTAACATAAACATAATTTACCTTTATAAAGCAATTAAAAATTACAATTGTTGGACACCTAATCCTCAATGGGTTAGTGTGGAAGCCGAATGGAGAAAAGGAGTCCAAGAGACCTTGGGATGTGAATCCCAACGGTCACAACAATGTACTATAAATGTATATTTCCTATTAATAAAAAAAGTATTTGCATGTTTTATCTTTCATATCTCTCTTGTTGTCCATGTGTGTTTAACATGGTATCAGAGCGGGCGTTCTCCTGCCCTGCTTCATTTTGAGCCACTTGTTTTGTGACCTGTCTGCGCATGTCAATTCTGCATTTCATGAATGTTTTCTTAGCTAAATTCTAGCTATGATCTCTGCCATGTAACTGCCATATGTAACTGCCATTTTCTCTGCTCCTGAAAACCAATAGAAGTTGTGCGATCTTTCTCCATTACTCATTCAAGCGTTACCTTTGTATTTTAGCTGTGCGTTAATTTCAAGTCCATCCTAAGAAATGCGTTGAAGCCTCACCAACTTTACTATTGGTTGTAACATTCTTCCATTGAAATTAAAATGCCTCACTGATTTCTTTGTTACTCAAACCACTCAACAGGTGTGCCTCTGTCTCACAATCGTTCTACAGGTTTGCCCCTCTCTGGAAACTATTGTAGAAATGTGGCTATGTCTCGCAACAACTCCATAACTATGGATATTTTTTGCAATACTCTGTCTTGCAACCACTTCACAATGGCTATGTCGCTGGTTATGTGAGGTAACTTCTCCACAGGCGCAGTTGTGTCTGCATCGAATACCCATACGAATCCCACTCATGATTTTTACACTACATTGAATAATATTCCACTCCTAATGCATTGAATATGCTCCTCCTTTTTGGTTCTGTTTCCTGTCCTCTACTGCACGACAGTGCTCTGGTACAATCCCTTCCATTTTTACATCCTCATTTCTTAGACAGATCTTTAGATATTGTACCAATCTTCTTAAAACAGACAAAAAAAATGTTCAGCCTGTCTATTATTCCCGGATACAAATTATTTTACTATATCATTTGGTAGAAGAGGATTAACAATCCATGCGTCTGAGATAGGAAAATCCAAGCCTTGAGCTAATCCCTCCAAAAGCCTGCTATATTCTGCTTGGAGTCTGTTTGCATATGATGCCTTGAACCTTCTTCTCAAAAGTTTTATATATGATTACACAGTTGGTCAATACATACGCTCTCTTGGTGGCATAGTGCTCATGACTCTGTGACTATTGTGGACTACCACTCTTCGCTCCCTTCATGTCTAATTCGACACCGCTCCTCTGTTTTCTATATAACATATAGCACACAGCTAATACCACACAGTTAATACAAGTGGTATCCTGCCATACCGATTATACCACACAATCATACATTGAAGCGGAAGCGTGTTGGCCTATGCGCAGTGGAAGTGTGTGACAATTTCCCTTCGTGGCTCTCTATATGTTTTGAAAGGCCATGAATGCATGAATAGAATTGGTTGTTTGATTTTATATTCTTGTGTTGGTAGTTTAATTCGTAGAGGATGCAACTGGAGTCTCCATGACCAGGGAAGAGTGAGTGTCCCGAGGCATTTCTACGACGTCTGGAAGGTTGTTTGCGATTTCTTTTGAGATATTTCAAGGGAACATGTCTCTGTACGATAGTCAAAGGAATTCAAAACGTTGATAGTCAAAGGAACTCAAAACATTTTGAATGTCCATGTCCGCAATCTCAATGGGTAATTTCTACAGCCTTGGTATTTTGTGTATTTCTGTAAGGTGGGGACGCAGTTGAATTTTGGCATCTTCGTAAGCTTGTACTGACATATAAGATAGGGCGATTGAGACCATAAATGGTGACATTTGTAGCATCATAACCGCAGTTACTTCTTTCGCTGGGTGAGAGGTTGGGTTTGTTGCTAGTGTTTACACCAAAGAAAAAAAGGGATGAACATAGAAAACTGTTTATTCTTGGCTCCATCTGACTGTCAAAGGCTGAGATCGTTGTGGAGAAATTACACCAGATTTAATTGTGCCCTAAAATCTCAAGGTGTCAAGGGCGAGTTTGTGTTCCAAATATATTGCCTATGGAAAATTAATCAAGGAGTCAAATTGGAGGCTGAAATACTCATTATATCCATAGGTGATCTACATCTAAATTGTATTCAAGTACATTAAAGCAGTGAGTCATTTGCTACATTGAAATTGTTACTGTGCTGACTGGTATCCTGCTACTCATATAATAGTTGCAATTATTTATCATTTTATAGACCAATTTGTAGCTGAAGATAACATCACTTCTCTAATTATATTGGTTTGAAATGGATAGAATAGATGATGTATTGAAACTACTGAATAATTTAATACTTTCCACTATTGATGAGATGGTTAAGATCAACAAGGTCTCTCTTTCCAATATTAAAATCTGCCTACAAAATGCACAAGAGAATATTGAGTTTTTGCAACTTGAGACAAAGCTACAACAGGAAGAATTACAGCAGTGGAGTCATCATTCTGAACCTGTTTCTGCTCAGAAGATTGAAACAGACTCCCATAAACAGCAAGTCAATAATGTTACAGTTCATTCAAATAAAGCAGCAGTTGTACATGCAGATGCAGAAACTCCAATCTGCCATTCCCAAGCCCATCATTAGACCTTGGGAACAGCTTGTCCACAACAAGCACAGAACTGGTCTTGGATATGACAAGGACTTGTCCTTTCATATTCCAAACTACTCCAAGCCTATTCAGTTTCAGAGTGCTGAATTTACTTATGACAGTTTAGCTTCAGCTATTCCAGATTCTGCCCCGCTTCAACAACAAAAACAACAACAGATCGTGAAATGCCAACACTGTGACCAAGTTGGCCATCTGAAAGATCATTGTTTTGATCTTCATCCATGTAAGCAATGTCATAAAACCAGTCATTCTTCAAACAGATGCTTCAAAAACAAACATCCTGCAAGAACAAAGATTCATCTTGGATGGATTGCTTCTTGGCAATGGGCATCAACAACCAAGAAGATATTCTAAACACATGTCAGAACTTGTTCCAGAGTATTGAAAAGTCTTGCAGCTGAGTTTTCTCCATCATCTCACCTTGTATCTGAAAGGGGGGGAAATGATGGAAATCTACAAGCTTCAAAGCCACATCAAGCGAGCCTGAGCCACAACCTGCCACACCAGTTTCAGAGTTGTAGCCAGAGACAAAGATGCCCGTGAACATGCCTTTAGTTGGAAATCTGGGACACTTCCTCTAGCAGAAGACTTTAGCTTCTTGCCAGTTTCGGAAGAATTCCAGGAACAAAATTGAGAACACTTCCTCTAGCAGAAGACTCCAGCTTCTTGCCAGTT
>APFE030986104.1:15139-34391 GCA_000404065.3 Pinus taeda
TAATCCTCAATGGGTTAGTGTGGAAGCCGAATGGACAAAAGGAGTCCAAGAGACCTTGGGATGTGAATCCCAACAGTCACAACAATGTACTATAAATGTATATTTCCTGTTAATAAAAAAAGTATTTGCATGTTTTATCTTTCATATCTCTCTTGCTGTCCATGTGTGTTTAACAAAAACATATATATATTTAAAAAAGGTAATCTTATTCCTAAAAAATAATTAACCAATATTAAATAAAAAAAATTAAAACCAATTTGATTTTTCACTCAGGGTTTTGTGATTCAAAATGATGACGATAACTATTTTGGATTAATCACAACATTATTTTAGGGGTCAACATTTCGAACCCTCAAGGACATGGTTCGAACCCTCAAGGACATGGATGGAGGCATGATCTAACGCGAAATAAATAATGTGGAGACACTTAAGAGAATATTGAAGATGAATGTTAGAAATTCAATGGTAAAAAATAATTAAATAAATTCTAGATAGTCAACTTCAATAAGTCAAAAAACATGAAAAAGAAAAGAAAAGAATATCTATTATATCTATCTATATTATAGATAACTAAAGAATTTTAAATATGAAAATTAAATTAAAAAATATAATAGTAATAATTATTTGAAGAGGGAAAAAAAAATCATTAATTTATAGAAAAAAAGAAAATACTTTAAAAAAAACAAAAATATATAAATTAATTACTTAATTTAAAATAGAGTTCAAACAAATAATAATAAAAAAATATAATAATTAAAATAATGGAAAAAAAACCAAAAAAACCAATTTAATTTAATAAATTTAAAATAAGAATATATTTAAAAATATATTGACAAGAAAAATAGCGGGAAAAGTTAGATAGGAAAGAACATTTAAATAGAAAATAACAATAAATAGAAATAATAATTAGTTAATTAAAAAAAGAACTAAAAATATAATATTTAGAACATATAATATAGAATTATTATACAAATAAATAATAATAAAAAAATAAAAAAAAAAAAAAAAAAAAAAAAAAAAGAGAGATAAAGGAGGAAAAATGTAAAATATGGCCAAAATAATAATAAGGGATTAGTTTAATAATTATGATGAATTAATAAGTAAAATTAAACCAATAAAAAATTTGAATAATATGACAAACTAACTCTAATAATAATAATAATTTTCATGGGATCTTGGATAGACAGTAATCAGGTGCTTTGTTAAGGCACTTCTTGATGTGAAGTCATTTATTCAATTCCCTGCCCCGATCAAGGTGAGATATCAGACATGATGAAGATGTAATCCTGCCAAGCTTACAATATAATAATAATAATAATAAAATATTTAGGAAGAAATGGGAGAAATCCAACTACTACTAATCTTCCACCCCTCGTTTCTATTCAAATTACTAGCATACTAAATTTTTATAGCTTCCCTGAACATCATATGATGGAAGTCGTCAATCCCAACAATGATTTGGGACTTCTTAATACATATGTGATGCTTAGACCTTTCTGCATGCTCAGCTAAGGAAGAAGAACGAGTTTTGTTATGCTTGATGTTTGTTACATGTTCTTAGATTCTCTGCTTGATAGAGCATCCAATCTCTCTAATGTAGGGTGTTCTGCATGAGTAGGAGATTAAATAAACACCCTTCATATCCTTAGGGTCCACTTGGTCCTTGACTGATCTAAGGGAGCTATGGAGGGTGACAAGGGGCTTAAAGGTAGTATGAACATTATTCTTTTTAAGAATACATGCAATCTTATCTGTGGTACCTAGAATAAACGGGAGAAGCACGCAGCTAACTAAATCAACAAGATCCTTCCTTTACATGGGTCCTATACTTGCTTTATGGAAAGCTCTGAGGCCTAGGTGTCTGTTATAGCCATTATTCGAAAAAACTTCTAGGATATGGGATTTTTATTTTTTCAAAGTGACTCTCATAAAAAATCCTAAGAGCTCGAGTAGCTAGAGTGTTAAGAACACCAAACTTTTGAGTAGGATAATGATGAGAACTTGCATGATGGTATTGCTCAATATGAGTTTCTTTACAAAAAACTTAGAAATTAAATGAACCATCCCCTTTCTTGGAAATAAAAACATCAAGGAAAGGAAGGGTATCATTGACTTTCGTCTCCATGGTGAACTTGATGTAGTCAGATTGATTATTAAGATGTAAAAGGAAAGAATCTATCCAGTGACGACCATGAGACCAATTAATGAAAGTATCATCAACAAACCTCTTCCAAAGCTTCAGGTGAAGAAGGGTAGAAGCCAATGCTCTAGATTCAAAATTTTCCATGAACATGTTTGTGAAAATCAGGGGGAGAGAAGAACCCATGGCTACTCCACAAGTTTGTTCATAGAATTTAGCTTAAAAAAAAAAAAAAAAAAATGGAGGTGAGGCATAGACCTACCAGCTTGGCAATATCAAGATCTATTATGCGAATAATAACCTCCATCGCTTCATTAATAAGGATTTTAATGAAGAGAGAAACGACTCCAAAGCCAACAAGAAAATCCCCAGGATCAAGGTTAATATCCTTAAACTCATTAACAAAAGAATTAAAATCTTTAACAAAAAAAATTGTAAGGCCAACAAAAGGCATGAGCTTCTAGGCTAAAAGCTTCATAAGAGGATAAGTGGGCCCACCAATCATGTTGACAATGAATCTAATAAAAATCCCATTTTTATGGATTTTGGAAAGCCCATAAATCTTAGGAGAGATAAAGTTGCTAATGATAAACCTTTTTTAGCAAGACTAGAAATCCTACTAGAATTAATAGCTCACCCAACTTTAGAATTTCTTAATTTCTTAATAGGATTCTAAGACTAGAAATCCTACTAGAATTAATCGCTCACACAACTTTAGAAAATTTCTTGATTTATGAATAGGATTCTTATTTATTTTTTTTTATCACTGCGAGTAGGTGATCCAATTTGATTTTATTTACACAAATCTAAAAGCTTTTATAAAAAACGATTAACTAATACTAAATTAATGTTAATTGACTTCAATTCAAAAACTCCAACACAAGTTGACATGACTTGGTCCATTTACGCTTGCTTGCATACAACTCGTCATTTGACTTTGTATTTATAATATATGTAGAAAAAAAAAAAGAAATTATTTTAACATCCACAAAACTAAAGATAGCTTATAAGACAAATTGCTTCTTCATATATATATATATCCTTTTTAAACTTCCATGAAAATATATATATTCTTCCCAGTGATCAAATTTGAAGGGCAGATCTTAATTTCATTTAGAAGGGCACATATTCAGGTTGCACTTCTATAATGAAAAGTATAAAAAAGAGCAATTCAGTTGACAACAGTAAATTATTTTCAAATTTCTTTTTATTTTTCACAGGAGAATGGTGGAACAACAACCCCATGGATGTTGTGTATAAGGCAGGTCTGATATGAGCCGCAACTAATATATCGATGCACTTACCATTAATGGATAAAGAGGAGACCTATATTCCTGCTCCAGCTATATTCCTGCTCCAGTTCAGATAAGGATTAATTTTGTAGGAAATTTTTGTGACCAGAACGTTCAAGCCAATATACAAGTAGCTCAATCAAATTTAAGTTTATTGCATGAATGAAAAATTCAGTAAAATTCTAAACAGGTTTAGGATTCAACAAAAGAGTGTACAAAGGTGTATATGTTTTTGGTATCTCCTTTTTTAATATGAAAACATACCAGGAATTGGGATCGTAAACAAATCAAATCCAGTATGTTAGGAACCCTGTTGAATGCGCTTCTCTCCAAGCATAAATCGTGCTTAAACCTTGCTTGACAGGCGTTCGCTGAATGATGAATCTATGCTCCTCTCCAGCTTAAATCGTCGTCAAACCTTGCTTTGGGCAGCCTTCAGGCACAACCGAGTGAAATACCTAATACATGGCCCATATTGACATCTAGTTGCTCTCAATAGAAACTACCAAATGTAATGGTATCAAAGGGTAATTGTGACATAATAATTAATAAGAACTTCCATCATATGCACAATTAGAAAAAACAACTCAAAGACACTGTTGTTTTTGGAAATGGGAGAACTCAGAAACTGCCACCATGCTTTGGCAGCCTTCAGGCACAACCCAAACCCAGTGAATTAGAGACCTAATACATGGCCCATATTGACATCTAGTCGCTCTCAATTGAAAACTACCAATGTAATGGGTATCAAAGGGGTAATTGTGGACATAATTAATTAATAAGAACTTCCATATTATGCACAATTAGAAAAACAACTCAAAAAGAACACTGTTGTTTTTGAAATGGGAGCCAACTCAGAAAACTGCCACCAGACACCAATTGGTGTATGAGACCCCTGTTGTGGGACAAGGGACCCACCTCCGCGCAGCGATTTGACTGCTAAGTCTACGAAGGCATACATACTCTACCCCCTCTGGTTTTGACCCTGTGACCTCTTAGGAGGAAACACATGCTCTTAACCATTAGGCCCACTCAAGCTGTATATCCACAATTAGAAAAAACAACTCAAAAGGAAACTGTTGTTTTTGAAATGGGAGTTTCTGAAATGGGATTTAAGTTTTAACATGAAAAGAAATTTGCAAATTCAACATTCCTAAAATTCTAATTTTAGAAAAAATGAAATTTAAAAAGAAGTTTGACAATTTGACAACACTTATTAGAAAATTTTAAAATATTATTCCAATTTTTTTTTTTAAATGACAAAAATCAATTTTTAAATTTTTTTGACTGGTAAAATTTTCTCCCACTTCTCTGACGTGCGAGAGACCCTTTGAAAGGTTTTGACTTGTTCAATTTTGATCCCTGATTTTTCCTCCTCTCAAAATTCCATTATATATTATATATTATATATATATTATATATAATATATTCTGAAACCTGCGGCAACCAACCAAACCTTGTGGATTTTGACCGACACATTTTGCACTCAAACAAATGGTAACTGACTTTTGAGTGACGCGTTTTGCATTCCAGCACAATCTAAATGCTTCACGCAGCCCCACGATCCCGCCGATTTAGAAAAAATCATTGAATTGCATTAAATTTTGTCCATCATAAAAATCCAACCCAAATAGGTGGATGACACAAACTATAGGTGACCCATTGGCCACACCAACTGAAACGGAAAGGCGTCCACATTCATTAAACGCTGAGAATACCCTTTGTTTCCACCAACTGCGAGGCAGCCATGGATGAATCTGGGTTGCACAACAGTTACGAGTGGACCCCCACGCCATGACGTGGCTGGTATTCGCATGGATGGTACTTAATCTCTATATATGCATCTACAGATGAATTAAATATTGTTGGACAAATTTTCCCATGTCCATGTCGGTTGAGAGAACTGGTTTTGATTAATTATTACCTTAGTGCATAATCTTTAATATTTAAGAATATTCTATAAATTTTAATTTATTTTCAATACATTTCACATTAATTAAATTTATAACTGATTTGGATGAATTATTACTTTATTACATAACGTTTAATATTTTATATATTTTAATTTATTTCTTTTTTCCTTCAATTTCTTTCTCTTAGTGTGATTCGAACATATGACCTCGAGTACACTGGGATCGAGTGACTCACTCCTCACGCACCAGCATAACTAGTAGAATATGAAAGTGGTCTCTTGGCATGTCCAAATTTGCCCGCTAACATACAACTATTAATCCGTTCATGTAAAATATCATTCATGGTAGATGTCAAATGAATTGCCTCTGATTGGCTGGGTAAAACATCTATGAGTTGACCTGATCCAGGACTCTCTACAACATACTTATCTGGAGGCGGAAAAGAACTATGTAAAACCGCAGAAAAAGCAACACAATCCCTTTTAGAGGCAAGGATATTATGTGAGCAATGAAGTAGCTCACGCTTCAGGATTTCCCTTCTAACAATGCGTTCACATATCAAACGGAGCCGCTCCAGTTGAGCATCCCTTTTAACTGTTTAGCTTCTGCTACGCCAACTGCTATCAGCCCAAAAGACAAGCAACGATATGGGTAAGCGGTGGCTCCGATATGTTACCAATGATATTATTCAACGGAGAGAGGAAATCAAAACAATGGATGTTGTCAAAGGCTCATGCTCAAAGCGTGCTCCTCAAAACACAATAAATCCCAAAGTCGATGTCCATGCTCTGAAGGACGAAGTGGCTTCCTTCCCTTATCCGCTACGCCTCATATGGATTTCTAATCCTCAGAATGTGGACTTTAATGACACCGATTTTCATAAAAAGGGGCCCATTATATGGTCAAAACCAGCTAAAATAATATAGCCTCAAAACAATCTGCTTAGCCCTCGAAACTAAAAAACGATAAAGAATGATCCGAAACCTGGTAAGATTAAATTTTTCGAGAGTAAAAGAAGTCATGGAGAGGAAGGTAAAGGTCCTTTGAAAGGTCACGGTCCTTTACATGCTGCTCAGAAAGATAGACTCAGTGAAAATAACAGCATCACCAAATCTACAGAACTTAAAACGATAAAGAATGACTCCAACAGAGACATTCCAGGGTAACACATAGCAAGGAAATGCAGGAAGACTATGATTTTGATGAGCACAAAAATTAATTATCAGACCAGAGAATAGTAAGCAGAGTAACGTTCATAATGACAAGTGTGAATAATATTGCAGGGCATGGTGAAGTTAGGTAAGAGATATAATCATGTGGATGATCCCTTGAATTTGTATAAAAACAAGACAAATCTCTGAAATACGTGCAGGAGAGATGGCAGATGCAGCGCTGATAGGCTTTGGCAATGAGGCAAAGATAACACGCTAAAAATGCCCAGGTCTAGATTTCTCTAATACCATGTTAGATACACATGGAATGTGAACACCAGATATGAAAAATTATGGTGTGATCCATTATTGTTCACATGTTGTATATTTATAATACATTTTACGTGATCATTGGATTCCATATTCCAAGGTCTCTTGCACTGCCTTTCACTGTCCAACTTCAACACCTTAACCCTTAGCGAATTAGGTGTCTAATAGGCGATACACTTTATCGTCATGGCGCAGGTTCGATTTTCCAACCATGTTTAACACGTGATGAAACCGAAAAAACTTTGAATGAATGTCACTTTGGAGCATGTGGCAGTCATATGTTGGGGTTTGCCATTGCTCAAAAAATCCTACGCGCTGGATATTTTTGGCCTTCTATGTTCAAAGATTGCATTATTGCGGTCTAGAAATGTCATAATTGTCAAATATATCATCGCAAAATGTGTGACCATTCTGCTCATCTTCACCCAATAATCATTGTCAATCCCTTTTTGAAATGGGGCATCAATTTTATTATATGTAACCCTCACTCGACCGAGGGGCATGGCTATATTATCTTAGTTGTGGATTATTTTACAAAATGGGTCAAGGCAATGCCTATATTTAGGGATGATAGTGAAATTTCTACTCTTTTCATATTCAATCATGTGATTTCTCAGTTCAGTGTCCCACAAGCCATCATCACTAACCATGGCAGCCACTTTCAAAACTTTATGATGACTGAACTTACCCTGAAGTTCGTCTTATGTCATGATAGCTTGACTCCCTATTACCAATAGGCTAATGGCCAGGTAGAAGTTGTGAATAATTTTTTAACCACTATGCTTCAACAGATGATAGGGATCCATAAAAGAATTTGGCATCTAATGTTTTTCTCACCATAATTATGGGCATATCACACCTCAGCAAAAACTGCAACCAGATTTACACCCTTTCAAATAATTTACGGTCTAGAAGCAGTCTTACCTATTGAGTGTGAAATTTGGTTAGTGAAGCTAGCAATCGAACTACTTCCTGCTAGTTTTGTAAAGGAGGAATGTTTTCTATACTTGGCACGTCTATTTGAAACTTTTTGTGATGCCACATTGGCTAGTGAGGCTCATAAGAAGCATATTAAGGCACATTTTGACCAAAATGTAATTCCTTGTGTGTATTCAGAAGGTGACTTGGTCTTGGCTTACGATCAAGAACATGACAATTTAGGAGTTGGAAAGTTCGCACCTATGTGGAATGGTCCCTATATTGAAAAACATGCACTTGCAAAAGGTGCTTATGAACTAGTTGACTATGATGGGGTTCTTTTGTCTAAGCCCAGAAATGGGCTTTACTTGAAAAAGTACAATGCTTAGATTACTACATGAGAAAATTGTATATTTTTGTATCATAATTTACATGTGTGGAAATTTTATTTCTTTTTTACAAATTCCTTCTTTTTCCCCTGCTTATGTTGTGTTACAACACTCCCTCAAACTTACATTGGCTATGTTGATGTCACTAGTCGTATTACTCGGAATCTCTCTTCCATCACTTGGGCCATCTATTCACCCAGTAATGAGTTAGTGAGTCTGCATGGGGTATGACTTAGTCACACGACAAACAATATTTTAGAATATAGTGTCGTCATTGAACTATTACCTAATGCCATTTCATTTGGCATTTGTCAGGTTAGATTCTCAACTCATAGTATTACACTTGAGTAACGTTTATTTAGTTAGAATTTCTTCAATATTAAGGACGTTTTTACAGTTCCATCTCTTGGAAATAGAATTCGTTTGCAATGAATACCAACACATTCCAAGACATGATACCTCTTTTATAAATATGGCATTTCGCTAGCGATATGGAAACGGCGCCACCACACCCTGACACGAGTAGGCCCTCTGCAGTACACCTGGTACCAGCCTACAGCTTAGGCCCATTCCCCTACAACTCCTCGACCATAACTATTTCGCGACCTCTGTTCCATCGCACCCTAGCTTACCTCCCGCAACGGTGACTGAACCCTATCGCCTTTCGGTTTCGCGCTATCGTTTTTGGTCCCTGCTTGTGTCGGTTACTCCGAAAAACGACGATAGCTGGCGTAACCCCCTAGGCATCAATGGAGACTAACCTTATAGATTACTCTGAGGAACCCCTTGAAGGCATCTCCACCTTTGGCAGGAAGTCCAGTTCCGAGGCATACTTCTCGTTCAGCAGAGAACTCATCGAGGTTATCGCTCTGCTTCGGCCGCTCACAGGACAGACTAGTGCAGTTATCGACCTCCCAGAAGTACCTGTTCCCTAGCCGGCTTCAGTTATGCCCCCTCTGACGCCAATCCCCCATCATTTTGCATTCAGGTTATCTGGCCTAGATTAGATAGTTGGGTCATCCGGCATATCCTCCCTCCAACCCTCGGTAGCCTCTCATTTCCCATCCCAGTCTCTGCTTGGAGAGGCCCCGCCTTATCTTGCTCCCTCTTTCTCGCCCTTGGAGCCTACACACCCATCTGGCTGCTATTCTAACGTCCCTTCCCTCCCAGACACATTCCCTACTAGTCTGGTTATGTCTTCCCCAAACCCTAACCCTAACCCTCTTAACCCTAATCTTGAAGAAACCCCTAAAGGTGATGAGGACGTTAAGCCAAGTCTTGGGAAGAAGCAAAGGTGTGTCAAATCTAAGGCACAAGAAGTATTAATTGATTGGGAAGAAGATTTTCAGTGGCAATATACCATGGACATGGTCGTGATAGTCCTGGTAGGCAGAGTTAGGGGAAGGAACTATACTATGACAAGGCTTAAGCAGTGGGTTGCGGAGATCTGGGGCCATCACTTGGCCGATCTGCCTTTTGTTCAAACTTTTTTCGTGGCTGGTTTTCTCTGCGCTTCGTGTAATTAGAACACACCCAATTGGGTCTTATCCTCTTTCTCACGCATTGAACAGGCCCCGGTTATGTTAAGGAGATGGAATACGCTATTTGACCCGAACAGAGAACGACTTGGGGCGGGGCCAATTTGGGTCCTTCTCCCTAGATTTCCACTCCATTTCTAGACCAAAGATATCTTCAAAAGAATTGGGAATTCTCTGGGTACATACCTAGACTATGATAGATCATATCTCTCTACTGAGGTCATGGCCTATGCACAGATACTAGTTCATCTGGACATTAGAGGAGGGTTACAGGAAAAAGTCACTCTTCGATGGAGGAACTATAACTAGATCCAGATACTGGACTATGAAGGTGTCCCCTTTCATTGCAGATGCCCTCTACAAGGACTATCCTCTTCTTGCGAAATCAAAGGCGGGCAACAAAGGGAAGGCCTCTCCAGCTGGGGGAGCTCAGCCACAGGTGGATCACTCGGATGAGGCAAATCAAATGGAAATTGATGCAGATGGATCCATGCTTGCCTCAACAGCTCCGAAGAAGCACAGTAAAGCACCTCTTCAACCACCTTCACCTCCGCTGACTAGGTCTAAGGCAATCGCTGGAGTCACGCTATCTTTGGGTATGTCCAATCCTATCCCTTGCTCTGCATCTATTAAATGTACATCTGCTCATAAGGATAATTCTAAGGGAACTCGGCAGGACCTGGATAAGCCTCAACCTAGCCTAAGCCACCCGGTTTGTCCCATCAATTCTCATGTAAATGTTCCATCCCATACTACCCCTACCACCTTAGTGGAGACACCATGGGAATTGAACCCTGGATCTGATCCCACCCCTCATCGATATCACCTCCGATTGCATTCGCGGACACCAATGCCCGATGCTATTGGCATTGGACTTGTCCCTCCCTCCACCACTCCGAAGCTCCCACAAGGCAGACCGTCCTCCTTGTCAAAATCTAAATAGAAGGCAGGAATGGAGGTGGCCACAGGAAAACAGATTACACTCAATAGGGTCCTTAGAGCACAGATCCCCTGGAGTCATCTCCCCCATGAAGGTACTCTCCTTCAATTACAAAGGGATTGATAGTCCCGAGAAAAAACTAGCACTGAGGAGGCTTCTCCAGAACGAGTCGATTGATCTGGTCTTCCTACAAGAAACACTGGGTGTGGACGATACAATTTCCCCTCTAATGGAATCCATGCTCCGAGGATGGAATTTCCAAGCTATTGATGTAAATGGCCGCTCGGGGAGTATCGCTCTGGGTTACAATTCCCGCTCAATAAATCTAAAGGGCACTTGGGGGGGCATAGGCTTCATTGGGGTGGATATACTCTACTAAGTTGGGAACAAAGATCAGAATGATAAACATATATGGGCCCTACCATCATCAGGAGAATTTTTGGGAGCAACTTTTTTCAGGCAACATTTTACAACCTTATAACATCATACTAAGAGGAGACCTTAATTTCTCTCTAGGCTTCTCGGAGTCTTGGGGGCACCACACACAAGTTGACCCCTTAGTGGTCTTCTTTGAGCAGCTCCTAGATTCGCACAATCTCATTGATATCCCATCTGCCAAACTTGTCCCGACCTAGAGGAATAGAAGAAGCGGGGAAGATAGCCTTGCTAGGAGACTTGATCGTTTCCTCATCAAGGAACGATTCCTGGAGCAGGGCTTCACTTATCGCTAGTGGGTGGGATTGGGTGGCCTTTTAGACCACCTGCCAATTTACCTTGACACTGGGGCAATGTTAGCAAAGCATGAGCACCTTTCAAATTCAATATTACATGGTTGAAAGATAACTCCTGTATACGCCTCGTCACAGACTTTTGGAAGGCCCACCCACCTGCGAGCAGAGGGAAAATAATTGAATGATTCGTGGCCAACTTGAAGGAATTGAAGAAGTTATCCAAGATATGGGCACATAATAAGAGGAGTGCAAAAGAACAACTGTTAAATAATATTGAACTAGAGATTGCCAATCTGGAGGACAACAGTGGGGGCACCTTCCCTTCAAATGAACTCAAGGATAAGCTCACAGATTTAAAGACCAAATGAGGAAACATTCTCAAGGAAATGGTGGAAACTTGGAGATTGCAAAGCAAAGCTATTTGGATGAAGGAAGGTGATGCTAATTCCAAATTTTTCCATAAATTTGCAAATGGAAGGAAAATTATTAATACTATATGGAAACTGACAAATGAGCAAGGAGTTGAGGTGGACACCTTCCCTCACCTGGCCTCCCTAGCTACCTCTCACTTCAACAGGTCAACCAGGCCCCCCCAAATGCCACCGTAGTAGAGATCATTAGAGTAGCACAACTTTTCCCTTGGTTTATCGAACAAGAGGATGCTATGGATCTTTACAAAGAAGTCACTCTGGGGGAGTTGGAGGCTACCCTGAAATGGTTTAAAAAGGATAAGAGCCCTAGTTTAGATGATTGGTCGATAGAGTTCTATCTGGCCTTTTTTGACATTCTAGGACAAGATCTACCCATGATCATCGAGGAATGTAGGATGCCTAATTGTATGCATGGGGCCATCAATTCCACCTTCATCGCCCTCATCCCCAAATTAGACAATCCATCATATTTCAATGATTTTCAACCCATCTCCCTATGTAACTGCTTATACAAAATCATATCCAAAATCATTGCAAACTACCTCCGCCCCATCCTTTCCACCCACATATCTTCAGAACAATTTTCCTTCCTACAGGATCGTCAGATACATGAGGCCATAGGAACAACCCAGGAAGTACTGCACTCCATTCAGACTAAGAAGATCAAAGGTATGATCCTCAAGGTTGATCTATCAAAAGCTTTCGACTAGGTAAGTTGGCTTTACATCAGAATGCTCCTTACTCAACTAGGATTTCCTATGGGAGTTATTAAATGGATCATGTGCTGCATTACCAATATATCCTTTAATCTCCTAATA
The DNA here is from genome assembly GCA_000404065.3 of Pinus taeda. Lineage (NCBI taxonomy): Eukaryota > Viridiplantae > Streptophyta > Pinopsida > Pinales > Pinaceae > Pinus > Pinus taeda. The sequence goes on from APFE030986104.1 coordinate 27,731, forward strand.
AATGGGGTTGCATCTCCTTTCTTTGGCTCTAAAAGAGGACTCAGACAAGGTTGCCCATTATCTCCCCTACTTTTCCTCCTAGTCATGGAAGGGCTTAGCAGAATGATCAAGGACATGCACCATAAAGGTAGGCTCTCAGGAATCAGGATATCAGATAGATGCACAGTAACACACCTCCTTTTCGTGAATGATGTGCTAATGTTTCTTAATGGGGGGATAGGAAACCTTACCACCATCCAACACACCATCAATCTATTCAAAACCGCTACAAGCATGATCATTAATAACTCAAAATCCACCATAACAATTTCGGAATGCTCTCCTTATGAGATACACTTTGCATTACAAAGGTTCCCATTTACCCTGATGCAGCTAGATGAAGGCCTCTGGTACCTGGGATACAGGCTGAAGCCACTCAAATATAAAATAGTGGACTGGATATGGTTGATTTCAAAGCTTGAGAGAAGACTTAATATATGGTATCATAAGCATCTTTCCAGAGCCGGAAGATTGGTGCTCATCAAAGCGGTTCTGGAGGCCACCCCCGTTTACTAGATGTCCCTCACATGGATTCGAAGAGGCATCCTCAATAGAATACAAAACCTCTTTTACAGATTCCTGTGGAAAGACAAACAAAAAGGGAGGATTTATGCATGGGCAAAATTGGATCTTCTGTCTATCCCTAAGAAATGGGGTGGTTGAGGTGTAAAGAAATTGGAAGACTTATCCTCTGCACTAGCGACCAAGATAGGGTGGAAATTAGTCACCACTAAGAGCCTCTAGACCAGAATTGCAGTCGCTAAGTATATTGAACCATTAAAGTCGTTGGACTGGCTGAGATAATCAAGCTGGAACAAATATGGGGTCTCAAACATATGGAAAGCGGTTTTGAATTCATTGTCACTTATACGAGACGACCTTACATGGAGAATATCAGATGGGACATCTGTTTGCATAGGTCGTGACCCTTGGATAAGATGTGGGAATGCACACCTGCTACCTGAAGGCTTACTCCATAACCTTAATGAGAAAGAATCACACACTTAATACACATTGTGGACTAGGAGAGATCAACTTTCCTGCACCAAGCATGGAAGTCAACCCATAGTCTGCTCCTTCCTATTCAGTGGCACCAATCTTGGAGCACTTACACAACAACCCTCACTGGGTCTCACATTTGTATAAGAGAAGGGGAGGATGAGATTATATGGGCCATCACAAAAAATGGTCGGTACTCTCAAAAAAGGGGTATCTACATCTGGCCAATTGACACAAGCCTCACCACATAGATTCGTGGTGGAAAGGAATGTGGAAGCTCAAAGCACCTCCTGTAACAAGATTACTCATATGGTCCATACTGAGGAATAAGGTACTGACGAGAGACAACATGAATAGAAGGGGGAAATATGGACCTTATTGGTGCTGCTTATGTAAGGACAACATTGAAACATTGGATCACCTGTTTCTCTCATGTCCCATCACAATCGATCTTTGGAGCTCCATTCTATCTCACACACCCTCATCCACCATCTGGAGGGGACAGATCACTAGGGAGGTATGGGTAAACTGGTGGTCATTTGCACCTACTCCGAAAGCTAGAAACCTCCCCCTACTCATTAGTTGGGAAATTTGGATAGCCAAGAACTGCACCATCTTCTAGGACTCCAACCCCCATTGGCCATCCATCATAGCCAGAATCCTTGACAACTACAGTGCTCTACTCGACGACGATGCCAACTCTTCTCCCATAATTATCATCCTTGAGTCCATTGATCACACACAGCCCTGGGCATATTTTGATGGATTGGCACAAGAGACTGGATGTGGTGGTGGGGCAACACTATATATAACAGATTCACACTTCTATCATATTCAAATGGGACTTGGAAATGGCACTAACAACTATGTAGAGTTCATCACTGCAAAAAATATCATACAATTTGTAATCAAAAAAAACTTCCATAATCTTCAAGTTTTTGCTGACTCAAAAATTGTTTGCAACTAGATTAACAAAACATCAACATGTCATGCATACACATTATGACACATATTGGATGAGGTGCATAGATACATTACATATTTTGACAATTTTGCATGTCACCATATCTACAGGGAACAGAACACACTCGTTGACAAACTTTCCAAAGAGGTAGTGATCAGTCCATGCAACCTCTGGATGATCCAGGGGCAGCGAGAAGGAGAACAGTACCAGTACTACCACCGCCCATATATGGACCATGCAGCTCAGGCTCAACAGGAGCTTGAAATCATTTGATATTTGACCTGTTATTCTTGTTTATATTTATTTTTCTTATACATAAACAACACATGTTTACAGGAATACTCTCTGCGTAGAGTAATAAAATTTTGAGTTTATTAAACATCGCTTTTTTAAGGACTATCTCCCTACGTGGAGAACATATTTTTGTTTCTTAATTTTGAACAGGCACACAACCCACTAAAACATGCATATGCTTATAACATCTACAAAATGTAATTTTCCTATATTAATGAAAATTACAATTTTTCCAAGGGGAAAAAAACACATTCCAAGACATTTAAACACATTAACTGATGCATTGGAAAATTATGTGTTAAATTGAAATTTGAAACATTTGTAAAAAGAAACAATAGTCATTCAAACATATTATAAAATAATTTGAGTAAATAGAAGTAGTCTCCATAGATTAAAATGTTTGTAAAAAAGTTTTTGTTTTTACAAAAATGAATTCCAAAACATATGATGCTCGTCGCCATTATTATGTGAATATATGTCTATAGACCAAAAAGACAAAATCTAGCTCTATGCCTAGAAACCAAGCATGGTGCTCATGATAATAGATGATAGCACAAGCCACTCATCATAAAAGATGGCCAATCCGCCCAGGTACACCTATTGTATGCTTCTGATAACAAGGATGTTCAGCAATCCTGATGTCTAGGATATCTAGAGTGAACCTCTCTACGTTCCCCTCCATCTCAGCTAAAGTCTCTGCTACAATAGGATCCTGCTCAATTGGAACTGGTTTTCCACCACGCTTAGTTGCCTGTAACATCATTATTGGTATGACTAGACCCATATCTGCATAATATTTAGATAGTTAAGTTTTGGCTCAAATTTAGAAACGCAACAAAAGATATTGAAAAAGACAAAAACAACCAAAGTGAGAAGTTTTACCTAGGTCACCCCATTACATTCCTTTAGGAAGAGGGATATCTAGATCACCTCTAAAATCTACACCTTTGTATGGGTAATCCACAATCATGAGGAGTTGATGACCTAACCATCTAAAAAACATATGAGCGAATCTAATCATTGAGCCACCTCTATGGTGAGCCATCAATGAAACTGATTATAGCATACGAGGATCTCTTGCACCCGTGATCTCCATGGAAACATGTGGGCATAGTATAGGGATCCTCTCCAGGGAAAATGATAATACAATCAAACCATATCCAAAGTGTTCCACTCATCCTGTCTTTTCTCTAGTGATTTGTCCTTTTAAATTGGTTAGGACCCCTTCGCACTAATTGAATACGGTAGGCTTCATGCACTCTAATGAAATCTACATTTTCTCTTTTATAGCTAGGTGAAGCATTGCACTTCCATATAAGCGAGTAATGGTGAATGTGATGGTCCTCAATGGAAGCTCTCTCATGTCCTTAATTTCAAGTCTTCCACTGCTTAGTTTGGATCCACAAATATAACACTTGGTTATGTAATAATTTGTTGGTTCACCACCTGCCCCAGGGTCGAATAGAAAAATGTTGGCTCCTCGGTGTGACAGCCCTATTAGAAACTAGATTTCCTCGATATCGATGGTCAGTGTTTGATCACAAATTTCAAATAATTGTTCCCATACATTCTAGGCTCTCACTAACCATGTCAGCAAATCTATTTGGGCCCTCATGCCCAAAATCAATAAACTTTTCTCCAAACCACAATTCTTGAGTGCTTGCATTGTTACTGAATCATTAGCTGCACCAGGCTCTCACTAACCATGTCAACATATCCATTTGGGCCCTCATGTCCGGAATCAAGAATTTTTTCTCCAAACCGCAATTCTTAAGTGGTTGCATTATTGCTGAATCATTAACTGCAGCAATATCTTGGGCTTCATGTTGTCTCTTTCACCATTCCATTTTGGAAGAAAAATTTCTGCAATGAATAAGAAAAATATGTTAGATAACAAGCATCAAAAGGTAAGGAGAAAATTTTGAGCTTTTTAATTATTTTTTGAATGCCCTCATGGGCCTTGTGCACTTTACCTTGAGAAATAGAGTGCATTTGTGTACTTTTTCTCAAAGTAGAATGTGCAAGTTGCACTCTCCCGTGTCTGGAGATTAGGGCTTACACACCTCCTGATATAGAAGAAGTGTCACTGCTCGCAAATGCATTTTTTAGCTTTTAGAACACTCAAAAAAATAAAAAATAAAACCATCAAAATGCAAAATAAAAATCGTGAATGTTAAGAACATGGAAAGATATTTTATCTAGCGAAGGCAGTACTCGAAATGGTCCACCAAATTGATCACAATTTGCTCTTGGAGATTTGGGAAAAAATGCACATTTAGAGCTTTGAAATAGTAAAAAAACATGCTAAAAATTATTTACTTTTTTACTTTTTATGAGCAAATTAGGCCTATTGAAATAATAGTTTTTGTCTATAGTTTCAAATTTCAAATATTTTAAATATTTTTTCATTATTTTTGACCAATTATTATGATTTTGAGACTGAGTGTGCAAATTACAGGCTTATTTTTAAACCAATTATTTTGGTGGTGAGTATACTATTATCACTTTTTCGGACTCTTTAAACTTACGAAAAAATGAAACCTTGGAGTTATCTTTAATCTCTTTTCAGACTCTAGAAACATGAAAATATTGTTGAGTACACTTATTTCTTTCAAACTCATAAAAGTAAATGAAAGGTTGTCTACCTGGTATAAGTTTACCCCTTTTACGGACCAAGTAGACTAGTTACAAAAAATGTATAATTTAGTCGAACATGGCTAAAAGAGTTCTCTCATGCATTATTTTACCCTTTCCAAGGCTTGAGAGTCTAAATTTATGAACAATAACATTTTGGAGTTTACTTAAGTTTTTCTCTTGGCTCCCCAAACATGAAAAACACCAAACTTCACTTTCTCTCGGCTCGTTAAAAATTTACATTGGAAGAAGTGCATGAGTTTTCTTTTAACCTCTTTTTAAACTCTTAAAATATGAAAAGTAGTTGAGTTACCCCTATATTGGACTCATAAAATTAAACAATATAGGACTCGTCAATCATGATGAGACTAAACCACTCCTTCCTAGGGTTCATTAAAAATACTTTGAAGGACTCATCCAAAGGATGAGCTTACATGACAAGCATATCTTATCCTCCTCATGCTTGCGTAAAAATAAAGAGGTACTTGCCAATAATGGTGGGGGAAAATGAGAAAGAAACATTTATTTTTGCATTGTGAAAAGGCAATATGTCTCTCTTGAACATGACACTCTGTCACTTTTGTGTCTAGGTTGGGAAATCCATTTGCCTCTCAAATGATCATACCTTATTGAAAGTCTTCAGAATGGTTCTTAATCTTATTTTTTGATTCAAAGGCTACGAAGTCGAAATGTCATGTCACCAATATGTTCAAGAGAAGTCCAACCTCAATCAAAATTACCTTGAAAATCTAGCCTTCAATCGCCTCAACCAGCCCTAAGTCAGTCCTTAATCACTCCAAATTTGTTCTTCAAATCTTGACATGAGTTTTGCATCGTAGGCTCTCTTACGACGAATCGATTCCTATTGAGTTCAGCTCATTATCTAGGAATTTGATCTAAAACCTTCCTCTAGTACCTTGGAACCAGCATGCCTCAATGTCAATTTTCTCGCTTTCAACGACAAATTCTGGTTATTAAATCGTCATAACCCAGAGGGTTGGGGTTTAACTTTTGATGTAAACTTATGTTGTCATTTGAGCCTGGAAGCTTGTCATTTAAGGGAGGATTGGAGACTATTGGAAGGCATTTTTCCAACATCAAAGCTAGGTTGTATCTCTCATTTTCATTAAATTAGAATAAAAAGGAGTATTTATTTCTCATTATATTGTCCATTGGATCTGATATATTGTATGCTTTCTTTCATCGTCCATTGGTTACGATATTAGGTATTAGTCTCTTTGATCACTAGTATAGGTTGTATTGGATCATTTACATATCATATGCCTTTGATCCTTTGTTTGATAGTGTGTTTGCAGGTCTGGATTCTCAGCATTGAAAGGTTGTATGAAACCATAGCAAGGATATTCAACAAGCATTTCAATTAGAAGGTATGGATTCTATACTCCATTTATCTTATTTATGATTCAATAAAGATGAACTTAGAGAAAGATTTATTGGTTTGTTTGCTTGTTACTAGATTCAGTCATTGAGTCTAGGGAGACCTTGCCTTGTTTGCAAGATGAGATTTGTCCACCTAACACCTATTAATTCTATTTTTATATATGTTTATTCCTTTTTGGGTTCCCTCCTTTATTTTGGTTATCTCCTTGTTTTCTTCTCTTATTTTCTGCTATCATTATTTATTATTTTATTCTACTTTTAACCCTATTAATATTATTGAGTTAACATATTATTATGAATAATTCTATTAACCTAATATGAAGAATTATA
>APFE030986104.1:34934-47511 GCA_000404065.3 Pinus taeda
AACCAATTTGATTTTTCACTCAGGCATTCATAATGATGATAACTATTTCCAATTAATCACAACATTGTTTTAAGGGTCAACATTTTGAACCCTCAAAACATGGATGGAGACATGATCTGACGCTAAGATGCTTGCTTCACAGAGTATTGAAAATAAATGTTAGAAATTCAACAACATTCAATAAATAATAATTTAATAAATTCTAGATAATCTTCAATAAGTCAACACATATATATGAATATAAAATTAAAAAAATTGAAATATGAAATTAAATTAGAAAAAATATAATAGAAATAATTTATTAAAATAAAAAATTAAATCAACAAATGAATCATAATTAAGAAAGAAAAATACTTATAAAGAAAAATATACTAAATAATTAATTAAAATAGAGTGAAAACAAATTAATAATAAAATCAATTAAAGAAACCAAAACCATTTAATTAATAAATTTAAATAAAAAATAAATTAAAAATATGTTGTGAAAAAAATAGAAGGGTTTAGAAGTTAATGAGGAAAAGTAACTTCAATTAAATTATAACAATAAATGTTATAATAATAATAATTTAGTTAATAAAAAATAAAGGAAAAAAATTATAATATTGAAAATATAATTAAATAGATGTATATAGAAATAAGAAGGAAAAAGGGAAAAATTGCCAAAAGAGTTGAAATAATAATAATGTAGTTAAATAATTAGTAAGGGTTAAGATGAATTAATAAGTAAACTTTAAAATCATAAGAAATTTGATATATAATGGCACCGGATTCTAATAATAATAATAATAATAATAATGTCCACGGGGCTTTGATAAAAGATGATGGGTGTTCTCTTAAGCAACTACTGATGTGAATTCATCGGTTCAATTACTGGGTGATATATTTGGATATGATGAAGATGTAGTCCTGCCAAACTTACAAACTAATAATAATAATAATAATAAAATATTTAGGAAGAAATTGGAGGAATCCAATTACTACTAATCTTCCATGCCTTCTCTCTATTCAAATTACAAGCATGCTACTAAGTTTTTATAGCTTCCTTGAACTTCATATGATGGAAGTGATCAATCCTAAGAATGATTTGGGACTTCTGAATACATATGTGATGCTTAGACTTTTCTGCATGCTCAGCCAAGGCAGAAGAGCGGGTTCTGTTATGCTTGATGTTTGTTGCATGTTCTTGGATTCTCTGCTTGATAGAGCGTCCAGTCTCTCCAATGTAAGGTGTTTCACATGAGTAGGAGATTAAATAAACACTCTTCATATCCTTAGCGTCCACTTAGTCATTAACTAATATAAGGGAGCTATGGAGGGTGACAAGGGGCTTAAAGGTATTACGAACATTATTCTTTCTAAGAATACATGCAATCTTTTATGCGGTACCTAGAATGAATGGGAGATGCCTGCAACTAACTAAATCAACATGATCCTTCATTTCCCTGGGTCCTATACTTGCTTTATGGAAAGTTCTGGGGCCTAAACGTCTATTATAGCCATTATTTGAAAAAAATTCCAAGAGATGGGATTTTTCATTTTCAAAGTCTCTCATCAGAAATCCTAAGAGCTCGGGTAGCTAGAGTGTTAAGAACACCAAACTTTTGAGCAGGATAATGATGAGAACTTGCATGACAATATTGCTCAATATGAATTTCTTTACGAAAAACTTGGAAAGCAAATGAAGCATCCCCTTTCTTCAAAATAAAAACATCAAGGAAAGGGAGACTATCATTGACTTCCATCTCCATGGTGAACTTAGTGGAGTCAGATTGACTCTTAGGATGTCAAAGGAAGGAATCTAATCGGTCACGACCATGAGGCCAATTGACGTAAGTATCATCAACAAACCTCTTCCAAAGCTTTGGGCGAAGAGGCGCAAAAGCCAACACTCTAGATTCAAAATCTTCCATGAACAGGTTTGTGACAACTCGAGAGAGAGGAGAACCCATGCCTACTCCACAAGTCTATTCATAGAATTCACCTTGAAAACTGAAAAAAGTGGAGGTGAGGTATAGACCTACCAGCTTGGCAATATTAGGATTTGTTAGGCGATTAATAACCTCCATCACTTCATTAATAGGGTATTAGTAAAGAAAGAAACGATGTCAAAGTTGACAAAAAAATCCCAAAAATAAAAATTAATATCCTTAAACTCATTAACAAAAAAACATAATCCTTAACAAAAGGTTCCATAATGCCAACAAAGGACTTGAACTTCTAAACTAAAAACTCCGCAATAAAATAAATAAGCCCACTAATCATGTTAACAATGAGTCTAATAAAAACCCATTCCTAAAAACAAACAAAAAAAATAGATTGCTAACGATAAGCTTTTTTTTTTATAGAACAAGAGATCCTACTAGAATTAATAGCTAAAGCAACTTCTTTGCAAACTTTCATAATAGAGTTCTTATTTAATTTTTTTTATAACTGACAAAGTTTGATTTTATTTACACAATTTTAAAAGTTTTTATAAAAAACGATTAAGTAATACTAAATTAATGTCAGTTGACTTCAGTTGAAAGCCTCCAACTCAAGTTGACCTCGTAAAAGTGACACGGTCCATTTGCGCTTGCATGCATACAAGAGTCAGTGATTTGACTATATATATATACTTCTGAATCTTCCTTGGGAATATATATATTCTTCTTCCTCCAAAACTTCCGTAGAAATATATATATATATATATATATATTCTTCTTAAACTTACGGCAGCCAGCTAAATCTTGTGGATTTTGACCGACGCATTTTGCAATCAAACAAATTGTAACTGACTTTTGGATGACGCGTTTTGCATTGCAGCACAATCTAAATGCTCCGCGGCGCCCCACCGTCCCACCGATTTAGAAAAAATAATTGAATTGCATTAAGTTGTGTCCATCATAAAAATCCAACCCAAGATAGGTGGACCGTGGACGACACAAAATATAGGTGACCCACTGGCCACAGCAGTGAAACGGAAAGGCGTCCACATTCATTGAACGCTGAGAATCCCCTTTGTTTCCACCAACTTCGAGGCAGCCATGGAGGAATCTCAGTCCAACGGCAGCTACGTGTGGACTCCCATGTCATGAAGTGGCCGCGTTTTTATGTTCAATTTGATTGGTTATCAAATTAAATATGTTATTTTTTTGTCTTTATTGAAGTGGCGGCGTTTTTATGTTCAATTTGATTGGTTATCAAATTAAATATGTTATTTTTTTGTCTTTATTGATGTGCTTATCATTTTTATTAATTAACTAGAAATACATAGATTACATCAAGGTGTAGGATAGACATTTATGATATTGCTAACGAAAATAATCATTTTATTTTTTTATTTATAAAAATCGCTAATAATTAATATAATCTAATAAAAAATATATTATTATAATTTAAAATGATTATTTAAAATCATATATGATTACAATTTAAAAAGATTTATTAATGGTATGTGAGAGATATATTTTTATTTTTACATTATATTTTTAAGGGGTAGAGGTCACTTAAGTTTTTGTGCAAACTTAACCACATATGATAGATTTTACACTAGTAATGAATGAATGATATTCAAAATAATAAGATGTTTATAATACGAATAAATATAAAATTTCTCATATTTACAAACCAAAGCATAATAGAAAATTTATGAAGGGGCCTCTATACCCCGGTCTAATAATAAGATTTTCGTAAAATCATATCCACAAACTATAAAAAGCCAAATGTAAACTATTAATAATTATTTCTATATTGCAATACAAATAATGTTAATTTACAAAATTTAATAATACATTTAATTACAGTTTAATAATGGTAATTATAACATTTTTAAAAATTTAAATCTTTGTATTTTTATTGTTTTCTCTTTAATTCAGCTATATTTAAACTAAGTGCAGAAACGCTACTAGGAGCCCTGTTAACATTATCGCATAATGTAAATAGTTACAAAAATATTTAAAAATTTTAATTTATTTCAATACATTAAAAATTAAATTATTAAAAAAATATCAGTGTCAAATATTGATTTAGTCTAACTTATACATAAAATGGTATTTTTCACCACATTTTTTCTAATTAGTTTTTACCAAAATTCACCAAAAAAATTGAAAATTGAGTTTAAATTTGTTTATTCTAGTGCCAAAAGGGTTTTTCAGGGTGTTGCATCCATTTATGCATTCAAAAGTGCATTTTAAACAATAACAAAAATCACATTCTTATTTGGAATTGTATGGTCGGATGGTGAAAAAGGCTATTTTGTCTATAAGTTAGACAACGCCTCAAATAATTATTTATGTGTCAATTCCATTGAGTGCCAAAAGGGTTTTTCAGGGTGTTGCATCCATTTATGCATTCAAAAATGCATTTTAAACAATAACAAAAATCACATTCTTATTTGGAATTGTATGGTCGGATGGTGAAAAAGGCTATTTTGTCTATAAGTTAGACAACGCCTCAAATAATTATTTATGTGTCAATTCCATTGAGTACATGGTTTCCTTTTCACCATTTGAAAGTTTGGATTATTGAAAGTGTTTTTCAGGGTGTTGCATCCATTTATGCATTCAAAAATGCATTTTAAACAACAACAAAAATCACATTCTTATTTGGAATTGTATGGTCGGATGGTGAAAAAGGCTATTTTGTCTATAAGTTAGACAACGCCTCAAATAATTATTTATGTGTCAATTCCATTGAGTACATGGTTTCCTTTTCACCATTTGAAAGTTTGGATTATTAAAAGGGTTTTTCAAGGTGTTGCATCCATTTATGCATTCAAAAATGCATTTTAAACAACAACAAAAATCACATTCTTATTTGGAATTGTATGGTCGGATGGTGAAAAAGGCTATTTTGTCTATAAGTTAGACAATGCCTCAAATAATTATTTATGGGTCAATTCCATTGAATACAAGGTTTCCTTTTCACCATTTGAAAGTTTGGATTATTAAGAGAGTTATGTGTGTATGTCAATTGGTCAAACCATCTTGCTCAAAGATAAGCTGCTCATTCAACATGTGTATTATGTTGGAGTTTACATAAATGAGTAGTTTAAGGAGGTCATGTTTTTTTTTTTAAATAATGAAAAATCTGACATGATTTTGACTAAATTTTTGGAAATCCAAATTAGTTGTCAAACTAATTTGAGTACCTCATAGATTCTTGATGATGTTGAATCTATTTTTACTCAACTAAAAAAATTATAGTCCAGACAAAATCATCACTTCTTTGAAAAAACACTTTAATGACCAAATAACTTTGAATTTGCTAAATAAATATAACCCTTTGAATTTTTATCAATAAATTATCAATAACACGCCTAAAAATTGTAAACCACTTCACAAAAAGAAGTTAAAACTGATAATTGTAAACCTCTCCGCAAAGAAAAGTACCTTCAAGTGAAAAAAATGAGTTATTACAACATATTATTAAGGAAAAAGGAACGTCTACTACAAACAAAGGAAAAAGGAACATCTACTGCAAACCAAGATCAAATATGTTGCACAAAAGTAATGGGAACATCTACTAAAAACCAAGATTAAATGCAGGAATTTTTAGCCAGGAATTTTTAGGATTATTAGATTATTTGGTTTGCCCTTATTTGGATTTTTTAAACTACTCAACATCATTAACATCAAACACTAAATTTTAGCATGTAGGGATAAATTCATTAATCATGGTTTTAAGCCTCCTTCCCTATACTTTTATTTTCCACTTCCTCGGCATCTTAAAATTCAAATCCGGATAGGGTATGGTTCATGTTTTTTCTCCATTAAAATATTTTGGTGTTTTAAATTATATTTTTAAATTGAATATTTTTGTCAATTTGGAATAATAAAAAATTTAGGACATAGGACATTATTAACTCGTAAATTTTATAAATAAAAAAAAAAATATTAGTTATTTTAGATATTATATATATATATATAATAATATATATTATAAATAAATATAATACACTTTACAATTTTAATATGGATAAAAAATTATTTTTGTTGACAACTAAATTATAACCATTTTTATGACTAGTTTAAAGAAGAAAGTTAAAACTACTAAATAAACAACACTTATAAATTCATATGAGACAACACCTAAAAACTTAATGGGGAAAACAATTTTGAACTTGGATACTATTCTCATAAATGTGTATATTAATGATCTTCATCATGTTTGCTTGTCCTGAAATAAAAAGAATTAGGAAAAGTTCTATGTAATATTTTCAATCATATATATATAAAATATATATATAAAAAATATATAAATAAAGAGAAATCAACTAATCATTATTTTTTAAAACTTTAATAAATCAAGGTTGGTTTAAGTAGATGGTAATCATCTCATCATCACAGGCACATTCAATGCTCACAATTAAATTATAATTAGTTTGCAAAATATTAAGTGTTTCTAAAAGACAAGTTAGAATATTAGGTTTTTGAATATTAAATAGATTACTTAAACATTGAAAATGTGAATTGTTTCATTAGAGGGTTAGGATTATACATGTGATATTTAGGATTACATGTGTAAGAGATATGAAAAACAAAGTGTGTATAATTTGTGAATAGGAAACTTGAGAGTAGAGAATTCTAGTTATAAATTTATTAAATTTGTTAATTTAGTATATTCAAATTATTTTATGGAAACATTTATATTTTTTAATATAAAACATTAATTGGAGCTTGATAAACTAGTTAGAGTGATTAAGTGTATTGAGCTTCATGTGGAAGGTCTTAATCCCATATGGTCAATTGAGCATATTTGTTCTTTTCTCATTGATGGTTTATACTCTAAGATATGCTCTTCTCTCATTGATGGTTTATACTCTAAGTCATTACCCAAGAACGTTATTTAGTGCAATGAATTTATGCCATCAATCTTAAAAAACAATTGTGACTAATGATTAGCCAATTATCAAGCATTCCTTAATGCATCCTATTGTGATCCTAATCCTCTTCATTCCAAGTTGTTGCCCAAATCTTGTTTTTTACTTTAATCCCTTTGAGGGATCCTAGGATGTAATTCAAGACATTGATGGACTTATGATTGGACAATTATTGTGTCCTTCATATTTGCTTCATATTCATGTTCCTCAAAACTCTCTACACCACTAATATCAACACTTTAATATAAACAATTTCTCCAATCAATAAATTCACACTGGGATCTTATAACTCCATCTCCATTATAAATATTTTTCTGTAATAACTTCTTTATTCTAAAACAACATATATATCTTGAAATTCTATTTTAAATCTAATCTCATAAACTTTAAAGAAAAAAAAAAAAGGGGGGAAATCATTTTTCAATCCATCCAAATATTACAAAAATTGAAAATACTAAATAACAAACTAAATATCAAAAACTCTAAATATAATATAATTATAAAAAGATACCATTTACTCAATAAACTTCTTATATCCTCATAAATAATAATAAAAATATATATATATAGAGTAATTTATATGATAAACATTCTCAATTTACATAAACTACTTCTTAATAAACAATAAATAATGGCACTACAACACTACTTGCTCCTCGAATATAGCATTGTGCATAAAAATGATAAAAAGCCAACTTGAAAAGGAGAATTCACGGTGGAAATAATCAATGAATAAATTTTTTCCGTAACATCATACAAGTAGAGTATTTTCTCAATATTTTTATTAAATTTATAATATACTTATTTTTTTAATTTATTTAAATTTATGATATTTAGTAAAAGTGAAAATTTACTTTATAAATTACTAACAAATAATTTTAAAGGCACACTTTTTTAAATAACAATAATAAATCAAATTATATTGACAAATAACCACCATCGATAACTATTTTCATTTAACAACTAAACTATATATAACCAATATTACGAAATTGATAACATTATAACTCACAATTCGCAAGTAAACATATAGTATATTACAATTTGAGTGGGCCTAATGGTTAAGAGCATGTGTTTCTTCCTAAAAGGTCATAGGTTCAAAACCAAAGAGGGTAAAGTATGTATGTCTTTGTAGACTTAGCAGCCAAATCGCGGAAGTGGGTCTCTTGTCCCACAAACAAGGAGGTCTCATACACCAATTTGGTGTCTAGCTTAATTGTGACCTTAAAAATAATATTATTATTATTATGATAACAACAACAACAACAAAACTAAATATTAATAAAAAAAAAATAAATCGTATATTATATTAATAAACCAAATATTCATTAAAAAAAACTGGTGTCATGGACAAAATTCATGTCAATGTCCTTTATGGTTAAATTTTTAAGACTAAACCACTGGAAGTTGGCTTAAAAGCATGCCTTAAGTCAGGATGTCGTTCCCTAATGTGTCAAACATTCAAAACCAACAATACATACGGGTATCGAAAAGAAAAAAAAAATTCCAAATATGTTTAGTTAACTCTTTAGGTTTTTAAGTTATATATATATATATATATATATATATATAAATATTATATTAATTTAATTTATAAAATAATATTTTATTTTTATAAAATGTAATTTAACAAGATGGTGTAATTAGCGTTTTTTTATTTATTTAGTTTAATTATTGAACTTTGAAAAGTATAAATTAACTGTCACATTTGAACAAAAGCTACATTGTATATATCATGGCTTAGTTTAAAGTATAGTTAAATTAAGCTATATATATTCTTGCTTAGTTTAAGTACAGTTAAATTAGAGTAAAAATAATGAAGACATACATGAATGAATGGATGAATAAAGCGTTTTTAGGCCATACAGTGGCGTTAATGGCCTCTAACTTCTAAAAGCATTAAATAATGAGTTAAATAAAGTGTTAACCGCCACATTCGAACAAGAGCTACATTGTATATACTCTTGTTTAGTTTAAGTACAGTAAAATTAGAGTAAAAAATAATGAAGACATACATGAACGGACCAATAAAATATTTTCAATAGCATACAGTAGTGTTAATGGCCTATGTGGATGTTGGAATCAAAATCTTAGAACCATACTTCCGAACCAAAAAATGTTTCTACGCAATTATAGTGAGAATATTGAAAAAGTGGTAAAAAAAATATTGTTATTTTGCACTTGTAATTGCCAACTAAAATTGCATATATATATATATATAACCTCTAATTAAATTCTATTTTTACACAATATTACACTTACACGAATACATTTGAATATACTAAAGATAAATATGAAGTTAAATTCTTATATATAATTTCTTTTTTTATAGTAGTAGAAAAAATAAAAATAAAAATAAAATAGGAAGAATCACCACATCAAGATTAATGTAAGGTTCGTCCAAAATTTAAAAATTTTGGAAAATCAATACAAATAAAATCCATGTATAATATTTATTTGAAAAAAATTCTTTAAACTATATTTAACCACCTTCCATTATATGAAAAACCAATACATAAATATATAAGTTGTAGTAATTAATTAAAAAGGTTAGTTATAATTTTAAAATTGAAAAAAATATAATATTGTATTTAAATGTATAGGAATTCTTTTAATTTGGCTTAATTATTTATTAAAATTTAAATTAGCCTAATTTATATTGGAAATAGTTATTATTAAATTTCTTAATTATTATTATAAATATACAATTAAAACAATTATATAATGAATTTTAATTATCATTATTTAAAAATAAATAAAATCAAAGTTTCATACCTTTATCCATATGCTTTGGATACATTTAATAGGCTAACAAAGATAATCATTGAATCAATTGTATTGGTATGTTAGCAACCACTGGTTGCACAGTACAAAGTGGTCAGGTTGTTCATCACTTCGGCATGGGAAGAGTACAAATTATAATTATTATACAATAAAAGAAACAAGATAACAACCATTCAAATCTACGATAATTAAAATAAAATATTTTTAAAAATAATTTGAATTGCTTTGCTAATAATTCTTTTTTTTTGCTTAAGTAAGAGTAGGTCCTTCCATTCCATTATATAAAAATAAAATTACAAAAATATTTTACAACCCAAGGCATTGTGGCCCACAAAATAGTCGGGTCCCACCATACCTTAATTACCAAGCCAAAAGCTTGCAAACTGGGCCAAGGGCCCACAAAACTTTATAAAACACCGTCAACCATGCGATCTGGCTCCCAAGATCTAGCGGTCAATGGTCTATTTCGGGAACTCTTCTAACTCACCCTTTAACAAACTAATCGGACCTGAAAAGATACTAGAACTGACTCTAAAGCCCTTACGGGTCCGCCTGGGGGGGATAACTCTCGGGCATTTTAACTGCCCGAAATCCATGAGAAGCGAGCAGTTTCGAAAGGATCGAGCAACTAGCACGGAAGTTAACACCAGTTGCAGACCCGAAGTCTTGTCCAGACAGAGTTTAAACAATTTTCGGGTCCGTGTGGGTTGTTAACGACCCGTTGTTTGCTCCGCGAAATGCACAAGATTGTTTTCAATTCGCCAACTTGCCCACACGTTAACCAGCAATGACTTGTCCTGTATGTGATATGGGCCATTGTGAAGCCTTATCCTGCATAAGTTTTCCAGCCCGAGAACCCTTGGTTTATGTGGTTCTGAGTGCATTTTCCCACCCAGAAAAACCAAGGCCTTCATTAGTAATGTAGACCCTAGGAGTTCCGGGTATATCCTGCTCATAATTAACCATGAGCTTCTTCCTCCTATAGACCAAAATTCCTCTGTTTCCGTCATTCTCCATCCAATTGATTTCCTTTGCTATGATAGAACTCTCTGTCTAAGTGCGCTTGTCTGTCACACTCTTCCCTCAACCGTCCATGGGGAGTCCTTGTCCATTCATATTTCATGTAGCTCTTGGAGCAGAGTACTCCTTCATTTGCCAATATGTCCGCTAATCTGTTGGTTGTTCGGCGCACATGAAAGAAACTCAAGGTTCTCATGGTTTGCAGGTGGGAGTGTATACATTGATAAACTGGTAGTAACCGCCAATGTCTAGACACTTTGTCTGGTGCTAAGCCATTACAAATTTTCTTAACCGAATTAATTATCAACTCGGAGCCAGCTTTAATAATGGTATTCTTTAAATTAGAGTCCCTCAAGATTTCTAGGCCTTGCTCAAGGGCCATGAGCTCTGCCATGTTATTAGTGGCATTTCCCAAATGACAGTAAAAGATGGTTTTTATGAAGCCTTTTTCATCCCTTATGACTCCTCCATAACCAATGATACCAGGGTTTCCTTTTGAGGCTCCATCTATATTCCATTTCATAAAACCATTAGGGGGAGGTTGCCAGAAATCCTTGTTAACTGATATATGATTTACAGACTTGTTTATACCCAGGGGGATAAGCCTCTTTAGCCCTAGCTGAAGAAGTATTTGCACCTCCTAATCTTGAGAAGGTGTCTCGGGAGGGTTTTTTTATGAGGGTTCCTACAGTCTCTCTGATCTGCCTTCTAATCTGAGCCATGACGGTCTAGGATGAACCAAATCTATTCTTGAAGAGTCTATTATTGCGTTCTTTCTAGACATCGCAGATTAGAGAGCCTGGAATCAAAGCCCAAGCTTTGTTGATTATTTCATTCTCAGAGAAATTTTTCCTCCAATTCCTTAAAGTATTGGTGATGCTGCCCATGTCCCTATCTGTTTGAATGAAGATTGAAGCCACCCAATTCCATAGGGTGGAGGTGAAAGGGCATAGGTTGAGCAAGTGCTCCATAGATTCTTCTTGTAGTTCACCTAGCAAGCATTTAGAAGGATTAGCTACCCCTCTTTTCCTGAGGTTTTACCAAGTTAGAATTTTTTTATGATGCACTAACCACATGAACAATTTGATTTTCATCCAGATTTGGTTCTGCCATAGGTCCTTCCATACTTTATCAGGGTTTGGGAAGTCAAGCCCAAGGGCTATTCTCTTGGCCTCTTTGAGGTTAAATTTGCCTTCATTATTTTTACCCCATCTTAGTTGGTCTGAAGATGTTGATGTTAGAATCTTTCTCTGTTCCCAGATGGCTGTAATAGCTTTTGCCTGGGTTTTTAACGGGGATTCATCACTGTATACCAAGTTCTTCCATATTCTCCATTTTTTATCACTTTCGTCCTACTACCAGAAATCCTTTACCCTGAGTAACCCTTTTTCATAAGTATCCTTTTTGAGATCGTCAAATCCTTCTTTTACCAATTTTGGTTCTTGTTGCCAATTATCTTCTCGAAACCAAGCAAGGTTTCCATCTCTTATTTCCCAGAAACTGTGTTTCTGAACAATGGCTCTATTATCCTAAACTCTGTTCCAAATGTGTGAGCCTTTGATGATCCCAGACATTCTAATGTGATCCTTTTCTTGCCAATTGTTTGCATATTTTTGTTTCCAAACTTTGGCTTATGGCGAAACCGATTCTTTTAGCCATCTCCACCATAGTTTTGCCCCCATAACTATGTTTAGGGTTTCAGGGTCATCAAATCCCAAACCTCCATGTGTCTTAGGTTTACAGATCTTTTCCCAATCTACCAAAGCCCGTTTCTTTTTCTCTTCCCCTTTGCCCCAAATAAAATCTCTTTGGATATTTCTAATGTGTTGCACAACTCCCTTTGGAGCTGGAAGGGTTGAAAACATGAATATGGGGATAGTTTGAAGGATAGCTTTTGTGAGCATTAGTCGACAT
>APFE030986114.1:0-11288 GCA_000404065.3 Pinus taeda
AGATTAATCTTAGATGGTTTGATCCCTTCTCGGTGCGACAATTTTGTTTGTCACTTAGAAGATCATATCAACTTGTATCGACGAAGATGACTGTTCCAAGACAGAAAGACGTTCGAAGCCGAAAACGAGATCGAGCCTTTTTCATCGACAAGATTTGAGGAAAAAGATTTTTGAGGAAGGAGGCAATGTAACGAATAAAATATATATAAATAATGTAAATGATAATAAGTTCCTTCTACAAATTAATTACTCCAAAAGAAGACACTTTAATTCCTTCTACAAATTAATTACTCCAAAAGAAGAGAACAAAGTTCCTTCTACAAATTAATTACTCCAAATGACTTGGAATATAAATATATCCATGAGGATACAAATATTATATATTAAATATGTGAATAAGAATGATAATGATTTACAATGAGAACAAAAGGCTTGCTTATATATCACACAAGTGTCTCTTCATGAAGAGAGTCATGTCTCATTTAGACAGGCCTCTTCAACCTAATTACTAATTACCTAATAATTATTTATTCTTATTATCATTTACATTATTTTACATTATTTATATATATTTTATTCGTTACATTTACCCACATCTAAGAGTGGAAGAGGTGCTCCTCCTCCTATGGATCTTCGAGTTCCTTTGTCGCTCGAGGGCTTCTTCAAGAAAGATTTTGTTATGATCTCCTACCCCCTCTTCTTTCTTTTCATCTTCCATGGGAGGCCGTCAAGATTTGTGAGGCTGGCCTTGCAAAGGTTCAACCAGTTTAAGCCTTAACTGCTTATATCCCGACCTTGTTGGGGACATGCAAAGAAAAACAGAGAAAGAGCATATTGCTCTGATACCACTGATCTATATTTAAATAAGAATGCAAAAAATTACATATATAACCATAAATACAAAGATGTAGTGGAAATAGCACTTCATTCCATTAATATCAAATACTAAAATATGCTTACAAACAGAATGGAAATAAGACTAGCTCAGGTGATGGTAGCTTATCTCTGAGAAGAGATGTGGTGGCTACATGCCTCTGAACTGTGTTACAATGAGGCTCGAAGGCCTATTTATTGTTGGGAAACAATGGAAAACCATAAACATCCAAAAACCTAACCCTAGGAGATGAAGTGCTCAACTATGGGCCCCGTTTGGGTAAATTTGTACATCAACTTCCCGGGGTTGTAACTTTGGCATACGATCTTTGTTTGACATGCACAATGCCTCATTAGAAAGATCTATCCGAGGACTAAAACTTTTCAGTTAGAAACATTGGTCAACGACCATGTTTCTTCCAATTTTCCCAAAAAAAATCGTTTAGGGGCTCAAAACGGCTCCGAAAGTTCAGGACCCAAAAAAGAGCCACAAATAGTAAATTGTGCTACAAATAAGGAAACTGAAAAACTGAAAGAAACAATGGTGGGGGTCCAAGTGGAATAAGCGGGTGGCCACCAATATCCCCATGGATCATAAAGTGAGGCTCAAAGATAACCAAACCTTCCAAAAGCAATTAGGAGAGAGATAAACCACAAAACCAACCCCTTAAGGAAGAGACAACAATCTCAAAGTTGTGAATGTCTGACTAAAGAAGAAAAACTCACCCAAGAAGAACCACAAAGAATATTTTTTAAGAAACTGAATTTTTTATCCTTAACCATAACTTTCTTTCAGACCTACTTTTAGGCTTGAATTGAAACTCCTCAAGAGAATAATTGCAACTATGCCCTTTGAGCTAATGAACAATGTCCCAAACCAGAAAACTTGAGTGTTATAGTATAAGTAATTCCAATTGTAAGTATTTTTTCTTTACCACACATACCACTGCTTGTCATTCTCCCATTTGAACTTCATTTTCTATTATTTCCATGTCATCTTTGCTAGTACTAACACAAAGGGAATTGATCACTAGGGAGGCCATTGGAAACTCGATTCAAATACCAATCATTGTGAAAAACTTTATTAATGCTCTTGTGTGAACCATATGCTTAACAATCCACCAAGTGTGAAAGACATAAAGTCCCAAATTTCCCCTTCCTATCATATTCATAAATCCTAACAAGATGTGTTGTCCCCCCATGGGGAAAAGGAGATGATATTTAGGATAAAAACATTTTCCAATTTATGTAGTCATTAGGTAAGTTATGCATATGGGGGAAATTGCAAGCGAACTACTTTTAAGAAGGTTAAAGTTATAAAAACACTTTATGAATCTAAGGCTCAGGGTTACTTGATGGAGTAAGTCAAAGTTAAGCAAAAGTGGTGTAAGAGGCATTCTAATATGAAAGAAAATCATTATTCGTGTAAATTATCATGTGGTTAAATGAAAAAGGTAAAGATAAAATTAGATCAAAAAATCTAATTCTTCCATCAATTATTATCAAAGATGTTAAATATAGGTTTTCTATAGTTACTTATCGACATGCATATAGACAATTAAATGAAAAAATTTATAAACATTTGAAGGAATCCTTATCCGTTGGTAGTTGCTAAAGTAGAAGTGGATAGAATTACTTTATAAGAAGTGATCCATCTACTTTTTAGTCCAATAAAGAAGCGGAATATTATTAGTGTTTTTGCACTATTTTTAATATGTAATAGAAAGGTGTCAAGTGGGTGTAGCTCAGGTGGTAGGGGAGAGTCATTATATCCTCCCCACTAGGGTTCCAATCACACCGACATTGACATGCTCACTCCTTGGTAGCCATTTCTATATGAAAGATAACTTGCTCACCTACACACGAGTGGATTTTCCATGGATGAATAGTATCGATTTTTAATATAGTGAACCACTATATATATAATAGAAAGGAAATAATAAATACTTTTTGTCATGGGAAAAAAAGAAAATATAATCATTAATTATTAATTTATACCATCAACATCATCCTTTATAACTCAATTCAACTATGATGTAACTATTAATCCCCTTTATATGATAGATATAAGCCCCTTCCAATTATAAGGTTTGATAATTCAAACTCCCTTTACACCTTCCCTAATTTACATTATAAATTCATTTAAATAAATGTTATTTAAATCTCATTATATTTTTAAATAAAAAATAATAATAATCTTATTTTAAAAAATTCCTTACTTGACATTTAATAGCAGTATCACATAGCTGGGGCTCTTTATTCCTCACTGCTCGTTTTCTTTTGTGATGGCTTGAGGGGATCGGTCTTGATCGTTGGGATCTGTGGTCACTGCAATAATGGAGCCACCCCCTCCAGCTCCCCCCTCTGATGTTGAAGATTTTTTCAAACTCCTGGAATCCCTGCTGAAGAAGAAAGTTTCGGAGGCTGCAAAGTTCGTGAAATGATTGGATGACATCCTTGAGATTTCGCTCCCCCCTGAGGGTCCAATCCAGGTCACCCTTTCTCTGGCTGAGAGAGCTTTGGTTGGACAATTCACTGGCCTCTAGCCCTCCCCCAAAACCACGGAGAGCTGGGTTGCTAGAAACTGGGCTTCGCTAATTAAAAATGGTGTCACCTTGTATTTTCAAGGGAAGGGATTCTTTATGTTTGAATTCTCTGACAAGGATGATAAGGATCTGATATTCTGGAACGGTGCCTATTTCATGGGTCCTCAGGGGCTGTATCTCAACAAGTGGACGCCCGATTTTGACCCAGCAGTTGACGTTCCCACAATCGTTCCTGTGTGGGTTAGGTTGTCAAATCTACAAGTGCATTGTTGGAATTGGGAGTCCCTAAAGCATATTGCTAACACCTTGGGCAAATTCATCGACCGAGCAAACAACAAAGACCAATACGACTGTGCTAGAATCTGCGTTGAAGTTGACCCGGAGGTTGGTTTTCCCGAGGCAGTAAAGATCAGGGTTGGAAGTTGGACTCATGTTCAAAAACTGGATTATGAGCAGCTTCCGTTCAAGTGCAGGAAATGCCATGTCTATCGCCATTTTGCTCGAAGTTGTCCAAAGAATAGTGAAGTGGAGAAATGCAAGGATGAAGGTTGGACTCAGGTTAAAAGATCCAAAAATGCCCATAAAGCCATTCGAATTGGTAATACAAATGGCAATGGCCCTTAGGCAGCCCCTAGAAACCAAACCCCTATCATGGAAGAGCAAGGAAACAAATTTGCACAGTAAGCTCAGCAATAGAAGGCACCCAAGAACCAGAGATGCAGAAGGAAGGATCAACCCACAAGGAGACCTCCTCGGGATCAAAGCACGTGGAAAGTAATGAAGACAGACCTAAAGAGA
Source organism: Pinus taeda (assembly GCA_000404065.3). Lineage (NCBI taxonomy): Eukaryota > Viridiplantae > Streptophyta > Pinopsida > Pinales > Pinaceae > Pinus > Pinus taeda. The sequence goes on from APFE030986114.1 coordinate 4,218, forward strand.
TCCTCATTGAAGAGACAGAGGAAGTGCAAGGTTCGGAGAAATCAGAAGAAGGCGGCGAAATAGGGGCTTCGCAAACCTCGGCCAAAAGATCAATGAGAGGCCGAAAATTTGCGCGGGAAAAAAGAGAGCAAGAGACTTATAAAGACAAACTCCAGGGAAGTCAACCAACCCTTGAGAAACTCTTGGCAAATACTCCGAAGAAGAACAAAAATCAGTCCTAGAGCTCTAAGGGAGCTCACCATCCAAAAAACAAGTGATGAAGATCGTCTCCTGGAATTGTAGGGGTATGGGGAGCAGAATAAAAGAAGAAGCTATAAGAAGTTTGATAAGATCAAAATCCCCTGACCTACTCCTTATCCAGGAGACTAAAATGAAGGACTATGCCTTCCTCCAGATCGGTAAGAAATTGTGGAAGAAAAGCGAAGGCCAAGCAGTCTCAGCTCAAGGTGCTTCAGGTGGACTGGGCACTATTTGGAATGCTAACAAATTCATAAAGATCAAAGAAGTAAAAAACACTCATTAGTTGTTCTCAAAGATACAGCGCGTAGAAACAGATATGACTCTCTCCCTCTTTAACGTGTATGCTCCTGTCAGCGCAGGAGAGAAAAAGCACTGCTGGGACTCCATCAAAAGTCTAGCAAATTCAGAAGATTTGGCTAATATAATAATAGCAGGGGATCTTAATCTCACCTTATCATTGTCAGAAAAACATGGAGGAAGCACTGTCAGGGACCCGACGCGGGAATGGGTAGAGGACCTGCTTCAAGACTGGGACATGATAGATATTAAGCCTTCGTCCGGGAAGTACACTTGGACAAACAAAAGAATCAGCCCGGGACATATCGCTGCAAGGTTAGACAGATTCCTTGTTCAAAGTTATTTTCTTCTTCTTGGTCTAGAGTCTAGAATGCATATTCTCCCTTGTAGTGTTTCTGATCATCGCCCCATTAAACTTGACCTGCTGGCTCATTTGGACCAAGGTCCCATTCCATTTAAATTCAGCTCTCATTGGGTCAAGGAACAGTGATTCTTGCCTCTGATAAAAGAAATCTGGAAGCTCCCAGTCAAAGGATCTACCTTCTTTGTTTGGGAGGAGAAACTTAGGAGAGTTAAAGCTTCTCTAAAAACTTGGGTAAAAACCTTACCAAATCCTGCTGTGGAAAGGAAAATGATTCAGGAACAACTTGAGATGCACCATCTAGCTTCGAAAAATGTTGAAATCACAAAAGAAATACTTGACAAGGAGGCTAATCTTCAGCACATGCTCCTCAAGGCTAGCTTGGCTGAGGAAGAGTATTGGAGACTGAAATCTCGCAGTCTCTGGCTCAGGGCGGGAGATAGAAACTCTACATTCTTCTATAAGCAAGCTCAGGCCCGAAAATGCCTCAACTCCATCTCTGAAATTAAAGTAGAGAACACCATGCATAGAGAAATCTGAAGCATAAAGAACGCTGCCTTCACTCATTTTAAAAACCTCTATAGTGAAGAAGAAGCCTTGGGTCATGTCTCTACCCTTGTAAATGAGGTGTAGTCACTGATTACCGCCAAAAAGAATAAATTCCTGGAAGCTGAAATCTCTAATAATGAAATAAAAAACACCCTCTTCGCTATAGAACCGGATAAGGCCCCGGGTCCCGACAGTTTTATTGCCAGATTTCTGCAGTCCTGTTGGCAGATTGTGGAAAAAGACTTATGCAGAATGATCTGGAAATCTCAAGAGTGTCAAAAAATTCGGGGAAGCACTAATTCGGCCTTCTTAGCCCTCATTCCCAAGGAGAAAGGCGCCAACACCTTCAGTCGGTTTCGACCTATCTCCCTTTGTAATATAGGCTATGAGCTGATTACGAAAGTTATTGCCAACAGATTAAAAATCATTCTCCCTGACATCATTCCAGCGAACCAGGGAGGTTTTATTCAGGGAAGACAAATTGTGGATAAATTTATTCTGGTCCAAGAGGCGATTCACTCTAGTTTGGTTCGCAAAGAGAAAGGAATGGTTGTCAAGTTAGATCTTGAGAACGCCTTTGACAGAGTGAGACATTGTTTTATGATGGATGTCCTGCGCAAATTTAGGTTTGGATCCAAATTTATCAACTGGATTAAGCCCTGTCTGCGAGCCATGGATAGCCCCTCTGGTGAATGGGAGGGCCACTGATTTCTTCAAAGCTTCTCGTGGATTGAGGCAAGGGTGTCCTCTATCCCCTCTGCTCTTTGTCCTTCAAGCTTCTGTCCTCAGTTTCCTTTTGAACAAAAAGCAACAGGAACAAGAATTAATGGGCCTGAACATTGCGATAGGAGTTAATAATATAAATGATGCGTTATTTGCGAATGATTCCCTCTCGCTGGGTGCTGCCTTTGTGATCTCAGCTAAAAGATTCAAATACGTGGTTGATGACTATTTTGAAGACTTAGGAAGCAGCCTCAATAAAGGTAAATGCCATATCTATTGCTGGAATACCCCTGCCTCCTCGCTGCAAGCCATCTCCAGTTGCTTTGGTTTCGCGACCTCCTCGTCATGGTCTTCCTTCAAGTATTTGGGTCTCCTTATTTTCCAAAAACGTGCTGTCAGCAGAGACTGGTTGCCCCTACTGAAAAAGTTTGAATCTAAAATCCATTCCTAGGGATTTAACTGGCTTATTCTGGCAGGCAAGTCAGTGCTTACAAAAGCAGTCCTAAACAGCCTCCCCATCTATCAATTTGTTGTGATGTTGGCTCCAGTTGGAATTATGAAAAAAATGGAGGATCATATAAGAAAATTCTTTTGGAAAGGCGAGAAAGCAAACGAAAAGAAAATCCCTTTAATAAGTTGGTCTAAAATCACCATGCCCAGATTGGAAGGCAGATTGAGTTTTAAGAATATGTGCACGCAGAACATTGCTTGGGAGCAAAGCTGATCTAGAGGATAATTGCCCCAAATCCGGGGTGGGCTCAACTCACCTTGTGGAAAAAATTCTTTCATGGGAAAAGAAAAAGGTGTCTGGACCATCCCATAGCAAACTCTGGCTCGCTAATTCAAAAGCTATGTGCAAAATCTTCCTTCTTAATTCGCCAACATGCACATTGGATCCCTGTTATTGGAAAGCAAATTAGAATATGGGAGGACCGTATAATGGGCTACGATCCTCTGGCTGACAATTGTTCCCTAACTTTGTTGAAAGATTGGATGTACATATCAGGTTACATTACCCTGTGGGATATTTCTAATTGGGAGAATGGAGACTGGCATAGCTGGATTAACATGGAGGTGCCCTAGATCCTGTCCAACGAGTTTGCAATCTTCTTAAACTTCTTAAATGGCAAGGCTCCTTTGAACAGCAAGAAATTGGATGTTCGTGGCTAAGGTCCGACCCCTGGGCGTTACTCAGTCTCTAAGGGTTATAGGCAAATATTATCGCATCCCCACGTTCCTCCAGATCTGAAACCATGGAAAGGGATTTGGTCCCAGCCATCGCTTCCAAAAATCGATTACTTCTGTTGGCTCCTATGCCATCAGAGAATCTTGACTGATGATAGACTACAGAAAAGAGGCTATCTAGGCCCCTCTCGTTGCTCGTTGTGTGGAGAAAACGCAAAAATTGTTGCTCACCTGATGCTCAATTGTAAATTTGCAATAGATCTTTGGAATGAGGCCTTAGGCCCTTGGAGTTTGGATTTCGTCCTCCCCAAAAGCATTCCCAAACTGTTTTCGAACCGACTGCATTTGTATCTTGGAGGCTCTCCTCAAAATGCACATATCAAAGTTGCTTGGTGCATTCTTCCTAAACTAATTTGTTGGCACACCTGGTTGGAAAGAAATCAAAGGATTTTCAGAGATAAGAAGAGAGACCACAAGATTGTCTAGGTTTAAATCAAAAGCCAGTTAAAGGAATGTGTCGGAGATCAGTTGGACAGGGCAAGCCTGAGAGACCACGATGCTGCTTGGAGTGATATCCTAGATCTTCGATTCACTAAAATTGTTAGGTTCCTCATTCCTCTCAAAGAATGACAAATTAGACTTAATGCTTCAGATTTCTTGGCTCTTTGCAAAAAACAGGTGCATTCCATCCTCTTGTTTGATGGGGCGGCTAAAGGTAATTGGGGTAGTTCCAGAGCTGGTGGGGTTGTTAAAAATGCTAATGGCGGAATTGTTCTTAGATATGCCTGGGGAGTGGGCTTCAATACCAGCATCCAAGCTAAAGCCTTGGCCCTTCTCCAAGGCCTGAAGCAACTTAAATCTCTCAGTATCAACAATGCAATTGTGATGGGCGACTCTCAGTCTATCATAAAAATCATTGTAGACAACTCTTCCCCTTCAAATCTAAGACTGTCCAAATTGATCAACAGAATAAGAACCTTATCAAATTCCTTTTAGAGCTTGAATTTCTATCATGTCAAGAGAGACAACAACAAACATGCTAACACTGAAGCTAATAAAGTTGTTCTCCTCCCCCTCAGAGTCATCCTCAGAGATGGAGAAGAAGGTTGAGATCCCATTCCTTAAATGTCTGGTGAATATGTTTTATTGTCTTTTATTGGAGCAGTTTGTATGCATTTTTAAAGTGGAAAAAATAGAGGCGGTTGCCCGAAAAATAGCTTGTAAAAATCTCTGGTGTAGCAAAAAAAAGACACATCGATCCTGGCCAAGGAGCTTTCTGGACTTTGATTAGCATTTTGTAATCAGTATTGAAACATTTTGGCTAGAAATTAATATATCACTATCTGTTTCTGTAAAAAAAAATTAGAAATAGAAATAGAAATAAAAATATTAATTAAAAAGATTAATTTTATAATTTATTTATTATAAAAAAGATTAATTTTAAATTAAATTAAGTTTATATTAATAGTGAAGTTTTAAATATATAAATATTAGAGAATTCAAGTGTTAGAAAAATATTATCATATTAAAAATTAATTAATAGTTTATTTAAGGGAGAGGAAAAAAACGATTAGGAGGAAAGGGTTGGGAACCAACAACTATTGATCTTCCAGCCATCCTCTCTATTGAGATTGTTCGAACTTTTTTCAATCTCAAGGGCTTCCCTAAATTTCTGATGATGGAATTGTGACACTTAACAACCACACTAGCTTCCTCGAGCAAACATGATGATTGGTTTTCTCCACATGCTTTTCTAAAGCAAAAGACTTGGTTCTCATATGCTTAAGGTCAGCTACATGCTCACTAATCCTTTAATTAATGGAGCGACCAGTGTCACCAATATAGGGGGTCCCACATGAACAAAAAATAATATAAACCCCTTTCATGTCCTTGTGGTCAATAGAGTCCTTCAAAAATCTAAAGGACTTACAAATGGTGTTAAGAGATCTAAAAATTGTAGGGACATTATGCTTCTTAAGAATCTTTGCAATCCTATTCATGGTCCTTGAACAAAGAGAAGATGGACACCAAGAATCTATTCTTTAGGTTCTCTTCTCGTTGACAAATTCTTAGCTGCTTTGAAGAAAACATTTTGCCCCATGAGCCTGCTATAACTGTTCTCAACAAAGACATTAAGGAGATGGGATTTCTCCTCCTCAAAGCTCTTTTTATTAGAGATCCTTAAGACACAAATCGCCCAGAAATTGGGGGTTCTCAACACCCTTGAGACTCGTGCCTTAAGGATCTCTAATAAAAAGAGATTGGAGGAGGAGAAATTCCAATCACATTAAGTCCAAAGTTACTTGAGGATGGAAAATCTCTCAACACCACTCTTAATAATGGAAGTCAGCCACAGAAAGGATGGGTACTTCCAGATCTGGAAAATTGCATAACTTCAGATCCTCAAGTGACAAATCAATCTTCTGGGGTGACTGGTCCAAGATAGTGAAATTACCTACGAGATTTGATACTGAAAGTCTTTTATCAAGTTCTGTTCTGTCAAGTATGAGTAGGATCTAAAGGAAAGAAAGTTATTAATCATTCATTTGAGCAACAGTGTAGGTTATGCAGCATTTAGAGCCATGGATTTGACTTCTAGATTCAACATTGGCATAGATATAAAACATTGAACAAAAACTTCGAAAGGTTTTACAAGTAAAAGCAAGATTCAACATCGGCATGGATATAAAACATTGAACAAAAAGTTCGAAAGGTTTTACAAGTAAAAGCAAGGTCAAGCAGTAGAGAATTCTGGAATCTTGAATTATCTTCATATAATTTTTAAAACTCGTCCCCATGGTTGTAATTAAAATTAAATATATGTTAAAATTGTCCAATGTAATCCAAACAACGAATTAACCGTATTAAAAGTTCCTATAAAATCTTGGCAAAAACAGTTTGAGATGATGCAGTTTAGTTAATCTATAGACAACACCAAAATCAACACTAAATCATCCCATCTTCAACATAATTTCAGTCGGGATTTTGGTATAAATTCAACAATAGTCCCTCAATCGTGATATTTTCAATTACACAACTATTGAGTTTTGAATCGATCCAGATTATCATAATTACACAATCTAAACAACAGACTGATGAGTTCGAAGGATTTTTTTGTTCAGACTGATCAGTAAAAATAGTGCAAAAACAACTCCCCTAAGCACATACTGAATAAACTCCAACAAGCTTCAACTAAAACAACACATTCGACACTTCGCAGTACCTGCCAGGCTTAAGACTTCTCATAGATACAAAGGTGGTGTCTAGAGACACCATAAATGACAGCAAGCAGTGAAACTTCTCAGCCTCCAAAGCCATACAGAGTTCGGCCCTGCCGTTTTAAGGAGTAGACGACGTCCATGGCTGTCACAGTCTTTCTCCTGGCGTGCTCTGTGTATGTCACCGCATCCCTGATCACATTCTCCAAGAAGATCTTCAAGACGCCTCTGGTCTCTTCATAGATGAGCCCACTGATACGCTTGACGCCTCCTCTTCTTGCGAGACGCCTGATGGCAGGCTTGGTGATGCCCTGAATGTTATCTCTGAGAACTTTCCTGTGCCTCTTAGCACCTCCCTTCCCCAAGCCCTTTCCTCCCTTTCCACGCCCCGACATTGTTGCCCGCTAACTGCCGCTGCCCTTAACCGAAAAGATAAAAGTGAGGAATAGCAATGAATTGAATAAAAGCCAGAGGACAGAATATATATATCTATAGTGG
>APFE030986114.1:11670-29015 GCA_000404065.3 Pinus taeda
TATTTGATTTTCATTATTATTTATGGCAATAAATTTCAGGCGTTGGACCAATTAAAATGCCTTTCGGTGCTTTATTACTTTGGGTATTTCCCGCTTTTTCTAGCCAATTTGTTACTTAATTTGTATAATTTTATGAGCATTTTGCGATTTTTTTTTATCTAAAATAATTAAGGGTAAAGTATATTAGTAAAAATGGGTCATTTTCATACGGCAAAATTTATATCAAAATCTAAAATCTAAACTAGTAATATAGACCAAAGATCTTGGAAATTAGATTATAACAAATTTTTTTTAAGAAATCAAGGATTAATTATAAAAGAAAAATAAATATTTATTTTGGCCAAGGGGTTGGATCTAATTGTGGAAAGAGAGAAGTTTTTCACTATTGTGCTTGCTATTATTGGAGAAGATCTAATTCTCACAATGGCTTAACCTCGAGCCATAAGATCACCTTGAAGTAGTGGTCAAATGTGTGGTTATACATAAATAGATTATATTAAAATGATCTCATGACCTGTGCACAAGTAAGTGGATCAAAGTCCAACCACGTGTCGTTCAACTTTGAGAAAGGGGTGGAAGGTGTTGGGGGCTGATGGTTATCTATCACCCCAAGGGGGGACAAAAATTTACACATTTGCTTGGAATCTAGGAATCACCACTAATAACATAGTAGGAGCATATGTTTTATTGCAAGGGCTAAAAATTGTGAAAGAATCTATAAAGTTTCAAATTTGATAGTTGATTAGGATCTCTATTTGATTATAACTTTTCTCTAGAACCTTGCTTCCCATGAATAGCAATTGGAATCCATCCTAGAACAAATATGACGAGAGAAAGACTCCTTGCCCCCAATCCCTTGCTTCTAAGTTCTCAAGCGTCAAAGCCAAGAGGGAATTAGGCTATCAAATTTGGCAACAATAAAGAAAATGGAGAAAAATATAATTAACACCGAGGAGTATGAGCAACCCATCCCTTAAGCGCCCCTTGATTTCAAATCACCACACTGATGCAAGTCACATCATGGATCGACAAGTGTACAAGTATTCTACCCCCAATGGGAAATGGTCAATAAGACCCTCCACCTCTCACACACACTCACCATATCTACCACCCCAACTCATGATTAGTTTGTCACATGTCGACGAGGTGAATTTGGGACAATATCTCATGGAAATCAATGCAACATGAAATCCACCTCAATCTCTAAGTTTAATCATTCACTCTCCTTTTTTCCGAAGAAAAATAATGTAATTTTATTCATAAATATGATGAGATTACATTTTGCATATACACTAAAAAGTGTATTCCATACAAAATCTCCAATATGCAAAATCAACTAGTTACATATGACCGTAAAAGGTTAAAAACATCAAAAAGATCATCAAAGTACATCTCCTTAAAGCAATGGAGTGAGTAGTAAAAACACTAGCATCAACCAAAAATGCTCAAAAGAGAAAATCACAAATCATTGCCATCCCAATATATATAAAGACCCGGACCAGGAATAAAAAAAATCCATACATACAACAATGATCTATCTTAAAGGATAAACATTAGCAAAAATTGAATAGAACAACAACATAAAATCAGTAGCCATATCTGGCATCTGCAAAATAAATGATTAGGTATCGGTAATAAAATGATGAGACTCCTCAAATATGATCTTAATCCATTATAACCCAATGATCTTTCTCGAGATGAAGGCCATCCTTTGACAGTTTGTTCGCATCCTAGTTCCTTTCCTTGAAAATATGTGAACATGTGAAAGATGTAAAAGATCTAATAATATAAGAGACCTCCTCAATATTAGGCAAAAGAGAGATGTTCTTGCAAGCAAATAAATCATTAATCCAATTCACAACTAGCTTTGAATCCTCAAACATCTCTTGTTTTTTGCAAACAATAATAGGTATTTGCAAGCCAATAGTTATGTTATGTTATTGGTTCCTGGGCCACAACCGATCTTTACTTTGAAAAAATGATTTGGGTTGAGATATAAAACAAATCTTCCACTACATTTTTGCCCATTTTCAATAGCATCACCATCAAAATATCCCCAAGGAATAGATGAGTCAATGCTTTTTGTATTTATCACTCTAGGAACAATTGATCTTTTTGAGTTGAGGAAAATGACTAAGAATAACCAAAACCTCAACAACAATTATGAAAGGATTTGACATCGCATCTTGAGAGACAACTCAATTTCGAGCACACCAAATCCCCCAACATATAATGAGAGGAAGAGCTTTTATATGATAATTTGAGAAATTTACATGCCAATAATGTCAAGCCTCCTCCAGTCCAACACATGTCCAAGGAATAGAATGATAAAGAGCAGACTCACAATGTAGCCAAGCACTTTGAAAAAAGGAAAACCATAAAAACATGATGAATAGATTCACCATCCTTCTGACAAAGAGAACACCAACTTGGACCATACATATATCTTTTCTGCCAAAGATCCCATGTAAGCACCACATAAACCATATAGATTTTGGAGGCATTTAGTCTTCCAAACTACATTCCACACCATTTAACTTCTGAATTTAGGCAATCAGCAGTAAGAAACAAATAGCCCAATTTAGGAAAATAAATGCTAGAAGGGGAAAAACTCCATATGATCATCCACCAAAGCTTGGATATAATCTTGCCAATGAGATTTGAGTTCCACAACAAGATCGAGATCCCCTGTAAATAACCAACCTTGATGTCAAAGGGAGGATCGACCTGGATTTGCAATCTAAGATAATTTAAAGAAACCTCTATCTCTAAGCCAATCAATTAAGGGAGAGGACAACAAATGACGAGATCCACTATCAAGGCATGGACCCATGCCCAAACAAAATTTGTCACCATTACCCACATGCCAAGAAAGACCAGAATTTCTGCTAGTCTCGAATTTTTCTCCTACTCTCGAATTTCTCTACTTTTGAGTTGTTCTATGTGGTCTCTCCTCTTGTGAAGGACCTGCATTTCTCATGTCAATGTTCCCATGACCACTTTATTTTGTGACAAGCTTCCCTAGTTTCTCTTAATAAGACATTCCCCTTGCCTTCGCTCCAATATCATTGTCGATGGAATGTTAGAGGCTCTTTGGTTTCTTATTGCTTTTTGGAAACTTGAATCTATTAGGGATGAATTCCTTATGTAATAAGAAAGATCAAATACTATTTTTGGGTTTGTGGTTTCTTTGGCTTTCATTTCCATTTCAAAGAAGACCGTGATTTAATATTTTTAAGTGGCCCTCGGTTTGTAGGCTCTATTGCATCCTTCTTGGCTTCTATTATTTTTATGTGCCATTTAGATGCATGTTAACCATTCATATATGTTTGAATACCAATGGAAAGGTTTGGAGTATCAACCTTTTCCAAAATTATTTTTCATGTCAATCTCATGACCATTATTTCATTCTTGCTAGCAGCTAACATTCGTTTTCCAACTGTTCTACGACATCAAAGTGAGACGAGTTTTAAGCACGCATGGGTTTCCTATTAATAGTTTCTTGGGTGAAGTTGTCACTAGTTCCATTTTGATATTTCTATTTGTTCATGAAGAAGATGAGTAAGAAAGGATCGTCAAATATCATCTAACATCCACACTGGAAAACATAGAAATAATACAAGCCAAAAAGCTTATCCTATAAAGAAATCTAAACCTATAAGACTCCATGCCTATCGTCACTACCAAACCACTATTGCACTACCAGTACAGAATGTAAAGACAAACAGACACCAAAACACCAAATAGAAGTCGCCCAATTTATAATTTTTAACAAACGACACCAAAGAAAAATAGAACTTTTGTTTTGCACTCAAAATGCTTTTGCTCATGGAACAACATATCTCACTCAATGTTTTTTTTGCCACGTTGCATCTTATCATGCTATATGCATTTTTTTCATGACATGTTTGTCTCACTCAAATATTTTTATTTATTTTTCCAAACATATATCACATAAAAGTTTCTTTTTCCTATGATACACCACACTTCTTCGAGGTTTCTTTCAAAGTGACAAACATTTTTATCGCAATGCATCAAAGTTTATGTAAGTGCAATACAAAAGAGAAAAACATTTTTAAAAGTACACATCAAATAAAGGTGCATTAACATTTCGCAATCGCATACAAGCCAAAGAAGGTTTTTTGGGTTCAAATCACTACAAGGTATTAAGGCGAGCACATAATCACTTTTACTTAATAGTAGTTAATCTTTTCCACACTCAAACATGCTTAATCATATTCAAACATTATCGACCATAACCAGTTATAATCAACCGTAATCGACTAAAGATATGTATAATCCACAATCAAGCATAGTTAACCATTAAGAATTATAATTCACCAAAACCAACAATTGACAATAGTTAACCATAGTCAACAATCATCAACCCTACCAACATGCTCTACTATTATTAATCATACTCAACCATTGTCAACAATTGTTCACCAAAGTTAACCGAAGTCAACCTACATTCAACCATAGTTAAATATTATAATCTCTACTCGATCAAATTCAACCATCTACTCAACCATAGTCACTTTTAGTTAATAATAATTAACCTTTGACACACTCAAATATGTTTTACCATAGTTAAAAACTATAAACCATAATCAATTACAATAAATTGAAATCAACCAAAGATAACCATACTCAATTTGTAATCAATATTTAACCATTAAGAATTGTAATAGGGCAAAATTAACTATTATTAATAATAGTCGACCATTATCAACCTTGTTAATGTGTTCTAATATACTCAACTATCGTCAACCTTTTCAACATGTTTTAATATAATTAACCCTGTCAACATGTTCTAGTATAGCCAAGCATCATCAAGCATAGTTAACCATTATACATTAACTATATTTAATAAATTTTATTAAGTTTGATACTTATAAGATTTAAGAATTATGTAGAGATTAATTGCTTTGCAAATAGTTTTCTGGTTATTTTAAATTTCACCATTTCAATAATGATAGAAGTTTTTTTTTTTTTGTTTGAAGAAGAAAAGAAGCTGAAATGATGGAGCGATGGATTGATGAACCAAGGTATGAGTTTTACGGTTTCGAAGTTCATCCATGGTGTCACTAGTTTGTCTTAATCGGCCACCAGTGTTTATTATCCTCCTATTCGACACCTCTTCGCTGAGGGTTTCATTTTGGCGGCCATATCTTCCCTATCAGTGACACATTTTCCTCTTCGAGTGGCATCTCTCCATCGTTTAGCTATCAGTTTCTAGCTTGAGTGACCCCACATCACAGCGTTGTCTGATTGTCTCATTCAGTTGTTTTGGTGGGCTCTTGTTTATTATTCATGGAGGGTTTCAAGAAGCAATTGTTGGACTACTCTGAGGACCCATACACCCTAAAGGGTGTTCTTCTTGCATCTCCTCAGTCTCTAGGTGTCATGTATTCTTTTTTGGTTCCTGCACTATCATTGGGGTTTTTTTCAGGGGTTTATAACTTGTCGCGGTCTACTCTCATGGAATGGTTGGAGTCATTATGATCTGGGCATCCTCCATATGTATCACCCTCTTTTCCAAGTCACATGACCTCACCCCTAAGGAACCTCGCGATACCAGCCTATACCCATATTTCCTCATTGCTTACGTTTAACCCTTACCCAATAAACCCGGTTTCACCCCCCCGCATAAAACTTCACTAACCTCCCATTGCGACCTTCACCTTCTGACCAAACCCTAACCTACCCTGTGACTCATCTTCTATCTTATGACCCTATCTCCCATAATCTCCCTCCCTTCTCCTTACCTTCTAAGCTACATACTCCGACATTCTTTCAGGATTCCTCTTATACTCTCTTGACCCCATTTACCACTCACTCGCACCCACCCTTAAACCCTACTCTGCCTCATGTATCCAACCCTACTCTTATGACACCTTCCCCAAGTCATGACATTGTTGATCATACTTCCTCTTATCGGTGCAAATGAAAGTCTTCTATCCATCTTCGTAGAGACCCATCATCAATGACGGTTGGCTTATACATCTCGCTACAACAAGTGGTGTGTTGTTGTTGTTGTTGTTGTTGTTGTTGTTTTTTTGTTATCTTGCATTGGTTGGAGGAAATCGAGGACACCACTTCAGTCAGCAGTATCTTCTTCAGTGGGTTGTCGAGGTATGGATCCCCTTCATTAGTCCTCCTCCATCTATTAACGCTCTGGTGCGGCACTGATTTGTCCTTATTTTTGACTTTAGAGACACAGCTAAATGGTCTCTCTCTCGTCAGTGGAACATTGACTTCACCCCTGTTCTTCTGAAGAAATCGACCCCATTGTTCGACCCCATTCATAGTGGATAGAGAAGGCACCAATATGGGTCAGACTACCTGACCTAAAGCTTCACTTCTAGGACCATGAAACCCTGCCGACCATTGGCAACCACTTAAGTCAATGTTTGGATGTGGACCTTTCATACCTTATGAGCGAAGAGATGAAGATAGCCCACATTCTAGTTGAACTGGAAATCCATGTGGGTTTATGGGAGGAGCTCACCATTATACATGTCGGTATTCATACACATCAAATTCTCGACTATGAAGGTATACCCTTCAAATGTTGTCGTTGTCATGCACATGGAAAAAATATTGAAAATTGTTGGTTTTTCCTAAAAGGTCAGCAAGGTATGGAGGATCGACACACTTCTCATAGGAATCAGTTTGACAGGAATTTTCATGGTCTCCTGACTCTTCGCTTGTGTGCGGCTCATGTGGGTTCCTCCTCTCATGTGTTCCATTCATTTCCCACTTCCTCAACAACTACACTTCCCGAGGTTGTGACGACAACTGGACCTACAAGACTGACCTTTATCATCCTCGAGGATGGGGAGGAACTTGCTAACACACAGTCAGGTACTCTATCTTCTACCCCATCCTTCTCTCATTTTATTGTTTCTGAATCATATCTAGTGATCATTAGTCCATCAGAGGGTTTTGTTTCATTGGTTGTCTCAAATTTGTCTCTTTCCCTTCCCTCCACCTCACAAATCGTTTGTCCTATACCTGATGTTGCTCCCCATCACACTCCTCTATTGTCTCCACTAATGAAGGGGATTCCTCGGGCTCTAGCTCTCATGGTAGTCAATACTACTTTCGCTCCTGCACCCCCTCCTATCTACCACACTCATCTGGGGATCTTTATCTGCATCATCCACCTCTTGGTTCTGCTAAAGGTTGGGGCCGCAAGACCTTCCTATCCAAGGCACAAAACAAGGTGGTTCTAGAAGCGATAGTAGGAAAAAAACATTTGATCACAAGGGTTCTTAGAGCAAACCATACCCCCTCCAAGGTTACCCAATGATCATTTTGTCCCTAAATTGCAGAGGGTTGGCCAACCCCACTAAGCAATTGGCCATCAAGCGCCTCGTCTCTTCTTGATGCCTCGTCTCTTCTTGATGCCTCTATTCTACTTTTCCAGGAAACCCTAGGTTTGGGATATCTCATTGAACTTTGTCTTTGCAAACTTCTACCATGTTGGGATTTCTCATCGCTTGATGCATCAGGTCAACCAAGAGGCTTGGTGACAGGACGACTCTCTCAATCCATCAAACCTTTGTCTATTTGGGGCTCTCCTTCTATCATTGGCCTCTCTTGTTTTGTCAAGAACTTGGACAAGTCCTTTCTTGTCCTAAATGTTTATGGGTATGCCCATGACAAGTTGTCATTCTAGGACTCGCTCTCGAATCATTTTTCTCTTTCGGCACACAACCTCATCGTTGGAGGATACTTCAATTTTTTATTAGGGCGCTTTGAAAGTTGGGGTGATAATGCATAGGTGGATCCAAACTCTCTGTACTTCTCTCAGTCTATATTGGACTACCATCTCTTGGATTTGGTTCCCCTTAAGAACAAGCCAACGTGGAGGAATAAGCGTCCAAGATTAGAATGGATTGGAAAAAGTTTAAACCATTTCCTTCCAGTTGAACAATTGTTGTTGGAGCTCCCTCTAGTGCACCACTGCCACTGAGAAGAGGGGGGGGGGGCTTTGATCACTCTTGAATTTTTATGTAAATTTCCATGTCAAGGACCAAACCTCCTAGTCCTTTCAAATCAAATGCAGGTTGGTTCAAGGATCATTCCTTTATTGATTTGGTACAAAATTCTTGGAAACCCTACGATCCTCTTCTGCTTTGATGTTGGGAGGATGATGTTGGATCAGACAGCTGGTTTGTAATTCTCCCTTCATATTTAATAAAGTTCTTTGAGTTTTCCTCCATACAATTGTGTATTTGTGAATATTGTTATTTGTGAATGCCATTGTATGTTCATTGTACTTCTGATTCTACAATGTTTATGATATAATAGATCAAGATGCTTTGATGGTGTTTTGTTACTTTGTCTCTACAGGTATTCTCTAAAGCGGGATAAGTAGGAGAGGAGTTGCAAACTCTGTCAAAGGAGAGAGAAATCAAGCAAGGAGTCAAGCAGAAGATCCAGGTTGGTTCCTTTGCCTCTCTCTTATCTATCATACATAAAGGAAATCCCAAATTGCTTTGATTGTTTGTTTCTAAGATAGCTGCCAATTCTAGAGGGCCAGCAGATCGAAAAGACACTAGTTTTCCCAGAAACAAAATGGTGACTCCACTGGGGAGCGAATAGGAGATTGTTTGTTATTGTTGTTTGCTTTATAAACTATAGACGGAGCCTTAAGTTAGCTAGATAGCCTTCCAACTGCTTTTGCTCTACAAGTGCATAGTAGATGAACACTGCTTTAGTCAATCTTCGGTTTAGTTTATGAACTAAACATCTGACTTACAAGCATTCTAAATGCCCTTGTGGTATCTCAGTAACCTCCCAAGATCATTCCCTTGTACTTTTCTCTTTACTGTCCATCATAGCTCAACTTAAATCACTGAAATCAACTGCAAATTTGAGCCAAAACCCACCTCAGTTGCGCTTCCTAGCCCATCGCATTGTCTGTCACTGTCAACCAGTATGCATCACACCTCTCGAGCCTGAAAAGTGCGACTTATCCCTGTTTCTGTGAAGTCCATGTGTGATGACTGACTGATCTTATTTTCCTCCTTGAAATTTGGGTTTTTTTGTCTTTGTTTTCAGCTCTGTTTTGTTGATTTGCTGCTTATGAACAGTACCTCATTACTGAAGCCTGCTTGCATTACATAGACCAACCTCCATTGATTAGGATTAGTAAATGTTTTTATGTATTTTTCCATCATTTACAATCCTTTGTCCAAAAGTTGCTTAAATCAATCTGTCGTTTTGGTATAAAAATGTCGTAACTGTCGTTTTGTGTCAAAAATAGAAGTGTCGTCGAATCTCCCTTCTCTGAATAGTCGATTGAACTTTTTGTCACGTATTTGATTTGATTTGTTGACATTTGAAGTGTCGAAAGCATTTTCTATTCGAAATTGAAAAAGTTTCGTTTAATCTTCCTTTCTATTTTGAAAAAGAGATTGTCGAAATGTCGCTTTGAATGAAAATATTTCAGATCTATACTTAGTTCTCTTTTTTGGTATCTCCTACATTAAGGGAAAAAAAACAAATACATGCATTTTGTATTTAAATTTAGCTTATGTGCGAAAAATGATTTAGGAAAGTGCATTTAGAGTGTGCTCTTTGCTCTTTGTTTGAGAGAATCATAATTTTCTTTCCCTAGTAGCTAGGATTTTCATTGATCAAAACAAACAATGATTACTTATCATTATAGATTACATTTTTAGGATTTTCAAATCAACATCACGCGGTGAACCTTTGAAAGACAAACTTTTAAACACGATCAACTCTAAAATAAATCTCAATGTACCTAATGACGCTTTGGAACCTAACACCTCACATCTAGAGGTCTAGGCTAGAGACGTGTTCTGGCGTCGTAAAATCTAGTAACTATCGTTTTCATCGAAGGTTGGGTGATTCCTCCTCTTTGATACGACAAGTGCTAGCACGGACTTGTGCTCCCCATACCGTTGAGTATATATTGGGAGGCCACAATAGGCTTACATCCTTTATCCATAGGAAGCCGTGTCTGCCGCCCTATCGATCGCAATGCACTGAACACAGCATTCAGGAAGATTGACTACCGTACATAAGTCCTTGCTAATTTCTCTTTAATTTATCACCAAGGTGTATATTGCAGTTTTACGATTGGTTTGGTAATCCCTCTGTCTAGATTTCCAAAGTAGTCACTTTCATTATTTTTCGAATCCTTAAAAGAAAAGGTTCATTTGAGCACTTGTCACTTCAGGCTTATTAAAAATCGAAGGGGACTAGAGTCATCTTTAGCTTTTTCTCGACTCTTAAAAATTGAAAAAGCAAAGTTGTGTCAAAGCATCATTAAAATTTATTAAATTCGGAATAACATCCCTATTCCTTCGTTGATCTTAGGTTGAGATAATGGAGTCCACCAATCAAGGAATCCCTATCGAAGGGAATCCTAGTCCATTTTCTTCTTGGGGAAATATTGGTGCTCTGTATATGGCTACATTGTCCCTTCCAGGAATCACAATTAGCCTGCCAATATGGCTATTCTCAACCTCTATTGTTCAAAATATCATGATTCCTCAGCAATTGAATTAGCGACCAGTTGATACTAAAGTTGACCCTTCACCTTCTTCTTCATTTGTTTCTCCCTCTCCTTCTTCCTTTTCGCTTGATGAAAATAGTGATGCTAGTAACCAGGTGACTGAGAATAAGAAGAAAGGGAAGGAGAAGAAGAAGAAGTCAATTAAGCAAGGGGGAAACCATGCAGCATTTGGTGAAAATCCGCACACTAATATTTTCAAACCCAATGATCCATGCATAATTTGTAGAGGAGACCATCTTCACTGAGAATGTTCGTGCATTCCTCAGACCTTAAGAGAACCCGTTCGCACCAAACGGTGTCATCAACCTCTGGTGATCATATTGACAGCACACCATCAACTAGTAATAATGGGCAAAAAAGAAAGGTCCAAATTCCATGCAAGTTATGTGAAGGGGACCATACCCTTCCTCGTTGTCCTTTTTTGGATGAAGCCAAAGGAGTCTTGCATAACTGTCCTGCTTCACCACAACGACTTCCACCTGGATACATGAAGCTCTCCCCAAGTCCTTTACTACTTGAAAATCCGACTGACATAACTCAACCGTTGGTCGAAACACCTATCATTGAAAGTGAATCTTATGAGTCCATACCGGACCAAAGTCAACAAGTCGAGATGGCAATCGACCCAGTTTTACCTTCAAAAGGTCCACCTTCAAATGATACCATTCCCAAAGAGAGTGAGAACGATACCATTCAAATTCTTTTTATCACTTTAGAGTTTGATGAACTTGGGGGAAATCCACCCATTCCTTCACAACAGGAAGAAAATCCCCCAGTTCCCGCTGCTCAAGGGGTTATTTCAACCATTTATTCGGTACCCCCTCCAAGCAGTCTAGTCACTTCCTTTAATTGGAATCGACTAGCAAGATCTCGCCTTCCTTCTAATGTACCATGCCGAATCATAGTACAAGTTTACAAAATGATCATGTCTGGCACTATCATAGATGAAGGGGCATCAATGAGTATACTTTCCTCAACTACTTGGAAAGAGCTTGGTTCGCCATCGCTTATGCCTGTCATAAACAATTTGTCAGGCTTCAACAAAGGAACCAGTCGACTGTTAGGGATCCTTCTTAAATTACCCATAACTTTGAGAAGGAAAAACATTCACTTGAATGTGATGGTAGTCCAAGGACCGTTAGATTACAATCTACTCCTTGGACATGACTATGTTTATAACATGGAAGCTATTGTTTCAACACTCTTTTGAGTGATGTGTTTCCCGCATGAAGGCAAACTTGTCACTGTTGACCAGCTTTCATTCCCAGGTTCAAGCATAGCTCCAAGTCGATCATCATCCCTAAATGGTCCTTTTACGTCGAGAATGTCTCTTCAACCTTCATTCCATCCACCTGATTGCCGGGAGTAGTCCAGTGAATGTAACGAAGCTTAGGGGGCATGCACCCTTGTCTATTTTGAGACGAACCCAGCTGAAAAGATAAGTTTCCTTGTAGGTTATGTGATTGGAAGTGTCATCTCACACCATTCACTTTTGTCCACTATGTGGACGAAGCCATGGAAGTGTTTTGTTACTGTGTTTTCCAAGGAAGTGTTTTATCTAATCGCTGACAAAAACCATCCTAATTAACCACAATGATTCCCATATGGTTATTAAGAGACTCTCCTTTTTTTCATGCTGGGGGGCATGCAAACTTTTTTTTATTTCGTTTTCTAGCCTTTTATCTTTTTAGCTTTGTAAGCTTTTAAGATTTTTAGTTTTTTAGTTTTAACTTCTTAGGTTAGGTGATTGGTCTAACACACCATTCACCTTTGCCTGCATTGCGGATGAGGCAAAGGAAGTGTTTTGTCTAATTACTGACGAAACCATCCTACCTAACCTCAGTAGTTTCTTAGCTTTTAGTTTTTTCTAGCTTTGTCTTTTCTAGTTTTGTCGTTTCTAGCTTACATGAAACAAAAAAATTAAACTGAGCATGTTGTCACATGGTTTAAGCTCATTAAAATAAACCTACCACCGAGCATGTTGTCACATGGTTAAGCTCGTTAAAAAATAAACCTACCACTGAGCATATGTTACCGCAAGGTTCAAGCTCGTTAAAAAATAAACCCGGCTTCGGTGAACAAACATTTGTGATTGCCATGCTATTAGCCTTTTGAGCCTTGGTTGTGTTCTACCATCACCTCCATCCTTTTGACCGATTAAAACACTTCCACTTGATTGTTTACCCTTTTGAGTAACAGCTGCGATGAGTGGTATTATTAGCCAACCTCTTCACATCACCATGTTTTGAGAAGTTCCAAGCTTACTTGGAACCAGTTGCTACCCTAAACGCCACCCATTCCTCAAAAACGAGTCTCCTTTAAACTCTTTTTAGACTCGTTAAATATGAAAAGATCGTCGAGCTATTGGCTTTTCCAGCTCGTTAAAGTAATCGAAATGCCATCCCTCCTGTATATTTTAATCTTTTTCGGACCTGAGGGATTATCTCACGAAAAAGTTTGAGTGCTTGTCTTTCTTGGCTCGCTAAAGTGATCAAAAAGTCATCCCTTTTGTATCATTTTATCCTTTTTCAGACATAAGGGATTATGCTACGAAAAAGAACTGTTGGAGTTTCCTTTTCATCCTTTTTCAAACTCTCTAAACATGAAAAGGACCGAGTTGTCTTTGTCGTTAAACTCATTAAAAGCATAGCGACAAACTTGTCCACCCAGGCAAGAACGAGTTTCACTGTCACTAGACTCGCTAAAATGTAGCGACAGGTTTGCCCGAAGGGCAAATTATAGAACAAGCATATGTTATCATCCTCAAGCTTGACAAAAATAAAGAGGTACTGGTTAGCAATGATTGGGGAAAAAAGGGAAGAAAACTCGAAGAATTTTATGGTAGCAGGTCGCTCTTGAACATGACACTTTCATTCCATCACCATGATTGAGTCGGGTTGGGTTATTCCATTCACCAGTAATTTCAACATTGGTCCTCCACACCATCCATAATTTGGGGTTAACGCTACCAATCCATCTCAGTGTTGCCAATATGTTCAAGAGAAGTCATTCAGTTGAGAAACCACCATCCAGTTAATGCCTCATCCACTGCAATACCTTCACCCTCTATTTTTCATGACTGCCATTCCTGAACTTTGTGCCATCAGATCGTTTTCACCTCTAGAAAATCATTTGCTTCGTTTCATGTCGTAGATGTAGGATACATTAAGGCCCTCCTACAACGGGTCAATTCTTCTCGACGTCAGCTCATTATCCAAGAAGTTGACTTAGAAACAACCCTTTCAGTACTTTGAAGCTTGCATGCTTCAATGGAAAGTTTCTCACTTCCGGCGATAGGTTGACATCAATGGCCTTCAACCTAAAGATTTTGCGTGGTGTTCGACATCAGATCATATATTCACACCACATGAACTGTAATGTAGTACCTTGAGGATCATTATCATTATCGGTGATTCCTCTCGCGTCTGTTAATAGCTTACATTATTGGCTGGTAATCAGGCGATGTCTTTCCATGTTCAACTTCAGAACATCTCTTCACATGGATCGACTTGTACTTCAAGCGAAGATTGAATGAGATTGAAGACCCTAGATCTAGTTTTATCCATCCGGGCTGCGATATATTTAGGAATATAAAGACATTAATGCACATGGAAGTTGCATAGATAGTCATCCGAACTAGGAGTGATAACTCTACATTTGAGGAATCACCAGTTTGCATATGCAAGCGACTATCTTTTCTATTTACATGAAATGAATTTATAAAGTTGAGCATGGTAATGTCTGCCTCAAATAGATCATGAAAATTATATTATGATGATGTATTGTATTGTATCTTATACAGGTCACCTTCCAGTGTCAAAAACCTCGAATCCTCATGATAAAGCATTTCACCAGACATCAAAGATTTACGACTTCATGCTTTAGGGGACAACTGTTATAGACATATTTGGGCACTACAACCCCAATCTTATATGTCGATAAAATAAGGGCTCTTTAAGCCCTAAAAGTGTTGTTTCATACCCTAAAGGATCATGGTCAACTGATTACATCATTCCCCAAAAGTTCCACCTGAAAAACCATTCAGAACTGGCTAAAACTGGACCATACTAACTGCTCCATTGTTAGGGTGCGATGCACACTGATTGCTACACTAGCCAGGTGCGATGCATACTGATGAGGCCTTCTGTAGGGTGCGATGAGTGAGGATGGACAAATGTCCAAGACAGTTTGCTAAGTGGATGCTCATGGAATCTTCTAGAAACTTCTCTTATGACACTTGCCTCTCTGAATTCGCCTAGGGATGAGTAAGAGATCTAAGAAATCTCCAAGTGGAACCAAGAACAACAAGTGGATTGACACTAATAAAAAACCCAGAGATGACTCACACCCTTGCACACATCTATAAATGGATCCCTCATCTAAGAGATCTGGAGGCTGGAATTTTGTAATTTGCAAGGAAGTGCTGATAGTTTGTTTTTGAGAAGGAGCATTGTATTATTGGGTGATATTGCTTTTCATGAGGTGAAGAGGGCTTTGATGTTGGGAGGATGATGCTGGATCAGATAGCTGGGTTGTAATTCTCCCTTCATATTTAATAAAGTTCTTTGAGTTTTCCTCCATACAGTTGTGCATTTGTGAATATTGTTATTTGTGAATGCCATTGTATGTTCATTATACTTCTGATTCTGCAATGTTTATGATATAACAGATCAAGATGTTTTGATGGTGTTTTGTTACTTTGTCTCTACAGGTATTCTCTAAAGCGGGATAAGTAGGAGAGGAGTTGCAAGCTCTATCAAAGGGGAGAGAAATCAAGCAAGGAGTCAAGCGGAAGATCCAAGTTGGTTCCTTTGCCTCTCTCTTATCTATCATACATAAAGGAAATCCCAAATTGCTTTGATTGTTTGTTTCTAGGATAGCTGCCAATCCTATAGGGCTAGCATATCGAAAAGGCACTAGTTTTCCTAGAAACACCCTTTCCCTTTGATCTCTCAAGGTTTGGATTGGAAGGTTCGAAAAGGTGACTATCTTCTCATTAGATTGGATCCCTGGGTTGGAAACACAAATAATAATTTACTCCTAGGTGATATTACTGATCATCTCATATTGCAAGGGTATTATTACCTAGAACAAGTCAGGACACCAGATGAGACCCCTATTCGTCTGCACACCTGGCTGATGGGAGAACAATTACATTTGGCCGAGGAACATCATTAGTTTCGGGAATTATACACAAATTATCTCACTATTGATCACATACAGCTCACTAATGAGTCAGATGAATTGGTATGGAAGCATTCCATGGATGGTAAATATACCCCAAGACAAGGTTACCTCCACCTGATAGAGAACATGATTCCAGATTAGCGTTAATCTTGGTGGAGGAATATTTGGAAGATACAATGTCCCCTCAAAACCAAGTTATTCATGTGGTGCTTGCTCATGAGAAAAGCCCCCACTTGGGACACATTACAATGCAGGGCCAGAATAGGACCGAGTTTTTGTATGTTGTGCAAAGAACATAGGGAAATGTGTTACATCTTTTCAAACATTACACTTAATGTAATGCAATCTGGTCGATTCTTTCCAATTTTCTCGACCCTCAATGTCGATGGAATATTAGAGGCTCTTTGGAAACATTAAACTCAATATACTTGAAATAACTATCATAGCTTGCAGATAATTCGATCATATCATAAAGTGGCTTTTCGAAATCATCGCAAATGAGCTAGAGTAGGTATAAATAACATCCTACGATGAGAAGTTCTTGAAATTGATTTTGCTAATATTATTGAGTATAATAGTCACTGCGATCTTATGTGTTGAAGCTTGTGCAAGCCTTGCATGGTAAAATGTGAATGGAAGCGTGAGCATCATACTTGTATCTCCTCTTCCATGAAACATGCACTAGGCCTCACTGCAACCAATGGTTCCAAAAAAACTCAAAGGTGTGGGTGTCCCTGATACAGGTGGATATTGGTGGCCACCCACCTATTCCACCTAGACCCCCCAATTAGTTTCATTTGTTTCCTTGTTCATTTCAACATTTACTATTTTTAGCAGTTTTTTCAGGTCCTAAACTTCTGAAGCAGTTTTGACCCCCTAAACGACATTTTTGGGGTTCGTAGTAGGCCCGTAGCAAAATGCAAGGACCTACGGCGAAACATGTAGTACTCGGCGAGACATTTCCAACAAGGTATCATACACACCAAACGAAGATAATATGACCAAGTTACGACCCCAAGAAGTTGGCTTCCCAACTAACCCCAACGAGACCTACAAACGCTTGGTGTTACATCTCTCGGGGTTAGGGTTTTGGTTGTTTAGGTTTTCTCATGTTTTCCAATAACAAATAGGCCCTTGAGCCTCATTGTAACACAGTTCAGAGGCATATAGATGCCACATATCTTCTCAGAGTGTTGAAAAATGTGCAACAAGAAATGTTAAATTTAGAATGTGCTAAAAATAGACCTGCTAAAAATAACATGTCTAAAAATAGTAGTTTGGCTAGTGAGGTCATTGGCCACATTGGGTGAGAGGTGAAACTGCTAAAAATAGAAAGTTCTAAAACTAGCATTTCTGGGTCCCTTCCTATTTATAGCAGTCCCTAGTCTATCTATGGGAAGTTAAATTACTCTTGGTCTTAACAACAGTTGGAAATATTAATTAATTAATTCAGTTGAGTTAATTAGTTAAGGAAATTCGAATTTGAAGTCTTTGTGAGCATGCACATGAGTTGTCCCACTGATTGAAGAATTTATTCTTAATTTCCTCCACTGATTGAGGGAATAAGTATGAGTTCTATAATGAGAGAATCAGTTGACTTAGT
>APFE030986114.1:34006-46716 GCA_000404065.3 Pinus taeda
GAATGTGCTAAAAATAGACCTGCTAAAAATAACATGTCTAAAAATAGTAGTTTGGCTAGTGAGGTCATTGGCCACATTGGGTGAGAGGTGAAACTGCTAAAAATAGAAAGTTCTAAAACTAGCATTTCTGGGTCCCCTCCTATTTATAACAGTCCCTAGTCTATCTATAGGAAGTAAAATTAATTTTGGTCTTAACAACAGTTGGAAATATTCATTAATTAATTCAATTGAGTTAATTAGTTAAGGAAATTGAATTGAAGTCTTTGTGAGCATGCACATGAGTTGTCCCACTGATTGAGGAATTTATCCTTAATTTCCTCCACTGATTAAGGGAATAAGTATGAGTTCTATAATGAGAGAATCAATTGACTTAGTTCTAACTAGTCAAGTCCAGTTAGATTATTTTAACAAGTCGTTAAAATAATAAAATATAGTTTGTTAATGCTTGCATACATGTGACAACTATTATTTTAGATAACTGAGAATTCACTCATGGATAATTGTTGCATGTCAGTTCTGTCAGAGAGCCAATTGAGATCAGATGTGGGACAGTGTACTATCAGATGCTTGGATATTTCTAGTAAGTATTCCTTGCATGGAGATTGGAGTACTTGTGGCCTATATATTGAGGCCTAGGTAGTCCATGATTTTCATCTTCTGGTTGAAGATCATCAAAGTACAGAGAGAGCGGGATTGCTATTGAGCTGATTCTTTTTGTATGTTGAAGAGGATTTCCACTTGATTAATAATACAGTGTTGGGGTTTTATGCTAGTGCTTTCCCCAGTGATATATTATGTGTTATGTGTGATTGATTTCTCTTGATCAGTTATGCATGTTTCTACTTGATGTAGCTCATGAATTTGATTATGCTTCCACTTAATGTTTTGTAGAAGTAGAACAAGTATTTTTCTCTAGGACATTGCATATATCGGTTTGTTCTACAGGTGAAATTTCTACACAGAGATAAGTTATCATCGCCTGAGCTATCTTATTTCCATTTTGTTTGTAAGCATAGTTCATTATTTTTTTATTAATGAAACAAATTGTTTTTTTGCTGCATCTCTGTGTTTATGATTATATATGTAAGTTTTTGCATTCGTGTTTAAGTTCAGATTAGTGGTATCAGAGCAGTCTGCTCTTTCTCTGTTTTTTCTTTGCACGTTCCCAACGAGGTCAGGGTATAAGGAGTTAGGGCTTGATATGGTTGAACCATTGCAAGATCAACCTCACAAAACCTGATGACCTCCCATGGCGGAAGATAAGAAAGATGAGGGGGCGGGAGATCCTTTCAAAATGTTTCTTGAGGTAGCCCTCGAGCGACAGAGGGACACGATGATGGATAACTTTGCCCTTACCATTCGACGACTACCCACAGGCGATGCTTCTTCATCCAGCAACCACTCTGGAGGCGCCACTCCTTTTAAGGTACAAGTTAACTTTGATATTCCCATATTCGAAGGCTTGATAGA
Source organism: Pinus taeda (assembly GCA_000404065.3). Taxonomy (NCBI): domain Eukaryota; kingdom Viridiplantae; phylum Streptophyta; class Pinopsida; order Pinales; family Pinaceae; genus Pinus; species Pinus taeda. Next base: position 35,477 of record APFE030986114.1, read on the forward strand.
TGCAGACACCATAGATAAATGGTTAAATCTGTTGAAAGGATATTTTTCAATTCATGGCTTTTCTAATTTGGAAAAGATTACTTTTTCACTTCTAAAAGCCACCCCACACGTCAAGGACTAGTGGGAAACCTACTGTGAACAAAAGGACAAGAGTGAAACCTTGTTGTTTTTAGCCGCACCCACTTGGAATTCTTTCCGAGACGCCATTAAGGAACAAAATTACACTATCAGGAGCTATGAAGACAAATACATAAAGCGGACCACGCTACAACAGGGAAGGGACCAAGATGTTCCAGAGTTCACAAATATTTTCCATACCCTTCGCACAAAGATCGGTATCAAGGATACTGAGCGACATTTGGTGCTATAGTACTACAACTATCTACACAAGCAAATCTAGGACGAGATGTAGTTCCTGGACATTTCCTCGCTCGGCACGGCGTATCGGTACGCTGTAAAGATGTTAGGCCCCTATACTACAAGTGTAACCCCTTATTATTATTAGTACAACCCTCTTATTATATTTATGTACCCATGTAGTGCCCATATTGTTACTATTGTACCCCATAGAAGCCCACTATTGTTAATATTGTGCCCTTACATTATTATTGTTATGTAGGCTCTGATTATATAATGACCCCTTAGACTCCTATATATAGAAAGGAGGTCTTTTCATTTGTATCACCCAAGAATTGTCCATTTATGTAATGTAAAGGAGGTTTCCCCCTCGAAGAGGCTGAATTCTAAGGCGTGGATCTATCTTTTCTATATTTTCTTGAGCTGGTTTCATAACACAAGATTGAGGAGACGTTTAAGTAGAAGAAGCGAGACTTTGGATTTGCAAATCCAAAGTAATGAAAAGACACCCCCAAACCACATAAAAAAGGACCAAGCCAAGGTAGGGATACCCAGGACAACTCACTGAAACTGCAAGAAAATAACAACACCATGAAGATGAAGAAGGACACAGGAAAATGGTGTGAGTTCCATAATAGCTCCACTCACAATACAAGTGAGTGTCGGGCCAAGCAGTCACTGGTGGCCGAGCTAAAGGATTCTGAATTAGATGCAGGTTCCAACTCTGAACCCAAACCTAATAAGGGAAATGAAAAAGGGAAGTAGATCATTGATGCGGAGCCCACTGACACCGTGGCCACCACCAAGATTTATAAGATTGAGCTTGAAGATCTGGAGGAGGGGGAACACCTCTTCCACTCATAGATGTGGGTGAAGGTTCTTCGTTGTAGTTCATTATCGGCAGCAGGAGCCAAAAGAACCTCATTTCAATAGAGGTCGTGAAGCGACTGGGCCTAAAGACTGCATCACAGCCATAGTCGTGCACCATCGGGTGGCTTCACCAAGGATGAGATCTTCGCGTCAGCCAGCAGTGTCACCTTCCTACAACATCAAGCCCTTCACGGATGAGATACAGTGTGGCGTTGCTCCTCTTGAATTTTGTGATGTATTGTTAGGACAACCATACTTGTGGAAGCGACATGTTATATATGAGTCTAGACCTCGCTCTATGATTATTACTTTGGCTAATAAGTTGTACAGGCTACCAGAGGTAGTTCCGCCTACCACCATCTTTTTTATCACTATAAATAAATGCAGTAAGCTCATTTCCCAAACCAAGACATTTGTTTTCCTTATGATTCATCCCCAGGGCAAGAAGAAGGTTGTGGCCACGACTACTCTGCACAACAACAACAGATGGACAAGGTCGTGGAGGAGTACAAGGGTATTTTTGCCTCACCCACAAGGGTACCTCTACACTGTCAGTTCAAGCACCCATTGATCTGACCCAGGGTGTGCCACTGCCCAATGGATCAATTTATCGAGGAAACATTCTGGAGAATAATGATATTAAGAGGAAGATTCAGGAACTATTTCAGAAATGGCACATCAAGCCAAGATCATTACCTTGTGGGAGCCCGATTGTATTGGTACAACAGAAGTGATCTGAAAATGAGATATTAGACAATTATTAAGGTATTACAGAATCATGTGCATGGATTTGCCTATGTTACTTTGTGCAATGGATCAATAAGATTGTGAAATACATAGACAATGAAGTAGTTAAAGAACATAATAGACAAACACACATAAACATAGCAAGTTTAATAAGGAGTTCACCCAACACTCCTAGGCTACGTCTCCTAGTCCAGCCTTCAGTGGTGACCTCTCTATTTTGTCTTTAGAAGCAGAGTTTTTACAAAAGTGAGCTCAATTTGAGTCTCACACAACAAATACAAAACAACAAGGCTTTACTTGGATTCCCCAAGTCTTTCTGAGTACACAGACTCTCCTCACTGACTCTCTATCTCTGTTTTCTCTCTGTCTCAGCACTGCTTGTTCATGTCTTCTGTCTTCTGTGGATTTAAATCTAATTGGCGTTGTTTTTTCGTTTCTCCTTCTCGGGCTCTCTAGCTCCCAGCCTCTGTCCACTTGAATCCCCCTCTGAGTGTTAGCAATCATTGCTAAACATCTTCAGGGATGGTGGCCACCTATTCTGTAATGGAATTATCCATCGATGCCTTTGAAATCCCAAAAATGGTCGTTCTCTGTTTACACAGAGAAATAAACGTAAAACTATGAAAATCTGCCAATCTGTCGTTTATCGGATTTGAAATATTATAAATTCCACCTTATAACTCCTATCGGGTTCGCCATTATATCGCTTATTGCATCTCCACCGTTGATCTGAGAGATCTAGATCCAACGGCTGAGGTTCAGTTCGGGCAGCTCATGCATACGGGATTTAACCGCCTAAAAAGGGTGGTTTTCTCTCTCTGGGGCATGCCCACGTGGCAGCCAATGTATGGGCTTGGGCGGAGCCCGGCCAAAACCACTTACCACCTATGGCTCGCCTGAAATCCCGCTTATTTTGTGATTTCCCTTTGTATTTGAAAAATACATTAAAACATGTAAATCCCGCAAAATGGCTCATATCAGACTTGAAATAATATACAACAACATTACTAAACCCTTTTGCATCTGGTTTCATAGCACGACTGAATCTGGACCATTGATCTGTGCGCATAGATCAATGGCTCTCGTTTGATCGCGCTTCCCACATAGCCGCCTCTGATAGCCTTCACCGATTGTGATATGCCGATCGGATCTGGACTGTTGATCGGCCAGATCTAACGCCTCTCATGCAAAGTAGTTTTAAACCGCCGATACTCTATTTTTTCACTTTTTCTTCATGTTTTTCACTCCCGATAGTGTTATCCGCCTTTTTTAAAGGTTTTCTCCTTGCGATAGTTTTTAACTATATGAAGACTTAGAGGGTTTTAGGATCCATTTGGATCACACCTTCCCATTGAAAAAAAGCTTTTGGACTACCAAAAGTTGGCTTTTAAGCATCAATCAAGTGAGGATACATCTTCCTCACTTGTCCAATCTCTATCCATCTTGCACTGCTCGGTTTTGAACCTTTGAGTCCGATTCTGAGGTACTCAACATCCCCTCTATCCGTAGTTCTCACCTTCCTGTCCAGAACTGTATCTTCCTACAACTCATTGAGATATTCAGGCAACAGATCATCAATAGAAGGCAACTGACTTTGCTCTTCGGGATCTTCAATCAATGAAGGTTCAAACAGTCTCAAGTTCTTTGCATTAACTACTGAATAGATGTGCATGTAAGCTGGAAAATCAAGGCGAAAAGCGTTCTCACCAATTTTCTCAAGTATCTTGAAAGGCCCATACCTTATTGGCTTCAACTTTTTACCTTCACCTTGCATTCTGTCTTTGCTGATGTATAGCCAGACTTGATCACCAACTTGGAAGCTATGCTTAATTGGATGCTTATCATGCCTTGCCTTGTACTTGGCCTGGCTCTTTTCTAGCTGTTCCTGCACTGCCTGGTGAATTTCTTGGATCTGTTCAATGAACTTGGTTGCTTTATCCACATCAATGTGTCCATCAACCGCTATGTCTTTACTAAAGACAAAATCCAAGGGAGACCTTGGTGCTAAACCAAAACAAGTCCCAAAAGGAGATCTTTGTGTAGAAGAGTGCTTAGCACGGTTGTAAGCATGTTGCACATAACACAAATGTTCATCCCAAAGCTTGAGATGCTTGCTGCAATAGCCCCTGAGCAACTGGATCACTGTCCTCTTGAACACCTCTATTTGTGGATGAAAGGTTGTGCTCTTCTTCAGTGTGGTTTCCATCAGTTCCCACAGACTTGACCAAAACTTCCCAACAAATTGGGAATCTCGATCATATACAATAGAAGTGGGTAACCTAAAATGAACCCATACATGCTGAAAGAACAATTTTTGTTGTTTGTTCAACTGTAATCTGCTTGTTACAAGGTATTAAAATACACATTTTGCTAAACTTGTCCACAATAACATATAAATAATCATGACCTTTTCTAGATTTTGGCAATCCCCCAACAAAGTCCATGGAAATGCTTTCCCAAGGATGAGAAGGAATTGGAAGTGGAGTGTACAAACCTAGTTTTCTATTGTTGGGCTTGCTTTTAGCACACATGGTACACCCTTTAATATATCTAGAAACTATTTCATGCATTCTTGGCCAATAACAGAATCTTTGCAACTATGCAACTGTTTTACTTACGCCAAAATGACCCTATATTAGAGAAGTATGTGCTTCTCGGATTATGTTAACTCTTTCAGTTTGAGGAACGCATAACTTTCCCAAATGATACAAGAGTTGGTCCTTAACATGATAATCCAATTCTTCTACTTGTTTGCCATGACTTAAAGTTGCATATACATCTTTAAAATCTACATCTTGAGCATATTGTTCAATGTAGCTTTCATGCAATACTGAGCTATGCTTAAGTATAGTATATGCATTTACGATTAGTCTTGATAACATATTTGTAACGTTATTGTGTATGCCCTTCTTATATCTTATGACAAGATGAAACTGTTGTAGAAAACCCATCCACCTATAGTGTCTTGATTGCTGCAATTTAGTTTGTGAGTGCAAATATTGAAGTGGTTGATGATCTGTATGTATAATTATTTCATTGCCCAATAGGTATTGTTTCCACTTTTTCACACTCTGCACTAATGCATACAATTCTTTATCATATGTGGGATAATTAACTACTGCAGAATTAAATGTCTCAAAATAATCACATATGGGTTTACTGTGTTACATCAACACTGCTCCCATGGCATAGTCACTGGCATTTGTTTCAATCTCAAATGGTCTTTGAAGATTTGGTAATGCTAGCACTGGTGTTGTACTAATTTTTTCTTTCAAGGTGTCGAAGCCTTTCTGCTATTTGCCTCCCCGCTGAAACACCTTGTTCAATCCTATCAAAGCATGTAAGGGAGTTTCAATCAAGGAAAAGTTAGCAATAAACTTTCTCCAATATTGTGTTGCTCCTAGGAAGCTCCTAACTTTTGTAGCAGATTTGGGTTTAGGCCATTTCACAATGACTTCAACCTTAGAGGGATCTATCTTCAATTCACCACCCCCTACACTATGACCCAAATAATTTAAATATGTTTTGCCAAATTCACATTTTGATAACTTCACATAGAGATTTTCTCTTTTCAAAACATCTAAAGTCTGCTTTACATGCTTCAAATTTTCTTCCCATGTTTTACTGAAAACAAGAATGTCATCTAAATATACAATTACAAAATCATCAATAAAAGGCTTGAGTACATCATTCATAACTCTCATGAAAGTGGCAGGAACATTAGTTAAGCCAAAAGGCATATCTAACCATTCATACAACCCTTGCTTTGTTTTGAAAGCAGTCTTCCATGCATCTTGTTCTGCTACTCTGACCTGATGATAACCACTAAGCAAGTCCAACTTGGAAAAGTAAACAACTTCTTTCAGCTGATCTAATAGATCATCAAGGCGAGGAAGAGGATAATGATTCTTGATCGTTATTTTATTTAGTGCTCTGTAATCAATGCACATCCTCCATGAACCATCTTTATTTCTCACCAACACAATTGGAGATCCACATGGTGATGTGCTTGGTCTGATGAACCCTTTATCGAGCAACTCCTATACCTGCTTCTTGATCTTTGCATTCTCTAAAGCGGATAACCTGTACATTTCGATGTTAGGCAATGGAGAATCTTGCTACAAATGAATATCATGTACTATTTCCCTTTTGGGTGGCAGACCTTTAGGTTCTTGAAATAGGATATCATATTCTGAAACAATTTTTTCTAAATTAGCTTTATGTTTAGCATCACAACCTTCAAATGCATTGGTTTTATCAGGGGTCTTTTCCTTTACAACCATTAGTAAAAATTGATTGCATGAGTTTACAATTATTTTCATCTGCCTGAGTTTATGAGAGTGTAGTTATTTTTGAGCTGATGAACTCTTACAATATATTCTATTCCATCTTTTGTGAGTTGATACTTATTTTCAGTTCTATAGAAAATAACTTTTCTATCATACAAGTAAGGACTTCCTAAAACAATACCACATATATCCAGGTAACTATATCTAACTCAACCTCATCTACAAATATTGACCCAAAAGCAAACCTAAGTTTACATTGTCTAGTCACTTGTAGCTTTGCTTTATCACATACCCAACCTAATGGATATGGCTTCTTATGAGGTGTTGTTAGTAATCCCAACTTCTTTACAATTGCTTCAGAAATCAAGTTTACTTGTGAACCACTATCAAATAAAGTATCAATCTTTTGGTGCTTGGAAATAACTCTAATATGAAAAAGCTCATGTCTTTTCCTCTCATTTTCTTCATTATCAACAGATTATGCAAAATTACTAGTAGACGCTTCAGAATTTTTACCTTTTATACCTATGGCTGTGAATGTTGTTTCATCACCTGAGTCTGACTCCAAATCTTTCTGAATAGTAGCAACAATATTCTTCTTCTTGCCATCAAACTTCTTGGGTTTTAGCTCCAGATGCAAAGACCAATAGTGTTCATCATCGTGTCCACCCTTCTTGCAGTGAGTGCATGAAGGTTTGTCTTTCTGTACAACGTTTTCCTTCCTCTCTTTCCATTTCTGCTTCTTCTTTTCCTTGTTCTTGCTTGCAATGGGTTTTGATGATCCCCCAATCTTTGGGTTCACATTCTTGCCTCTAGCCTCTAGATGTGTAGCCTGAACGGATACCTCATCTATGCTAGTGGGGTTAAACATGAGAATGGTGTGCCTCAAATAGCTATGCAGACCACCTATATACTTTAACAAAGTTTCAGGTGAGTCTAGAGAAATGCCTAAAATTAAAGCTCTTTTTCTAAATTCCTGGGTATAGCTTTGTACACTTTGGCCCTTTAATTGGTGAAGAGTTTTCCAACTCATTATCTCTTGCTGCATATAAGCTAGTGGATAGAACTGTTTTTTAAGGGTAGAAACAAATTCACTCCAAGTAGAAAGAATTTTACCATGCGTCTTCAAATCAACTTGGGTCCTGCCTTCCCACCACAATAGTGCAGTTCCTCCAAGGCGAAGGCTAGCCAGCTGAATATTACTCCTTTTTGAATCGATGTTCTACACGCTATAATACACATCAATCTATCTAATCCAGTTATCTAGCTTTTCTGCATTTAATTCTCCATCATAGATTGGAAAATCAAAATTTACATCTAATTTAATCAAAGATGTTTTCTTCTTTTTATTTTCAGGGCTAGAAGGAGGTGTTGATAGAGGAGGCTCTTCCCTTTTCCCTTTGCCTTCTGAATGGCCATCTAGAAGAGGTTCCTTTGTTCCTTTGTCTTGTTTGGAGGTTGAAGTACTTTCACCTCGACCTTTCTTAAATTCTCGATACATCTCTTCTACTCATGAAACTGTCCATGAACTGAGCGTCTGATTCCAAGGGATTTTCTTCTGCCATTTTCCTCCTAGGATAGACTCTTCCAATTTCTAGGTTAGCCTCAACCAGTTCTCCTTCTTCTAATTTGAGCTTTAACCTAGTTAGCATTCAACAATCCAGCACAAGTTTGTCTAACCTTAGCAAACCTAAAGCTTTGATACCACTTGATCTGAAAATGAGATCTTAGACAATTATTAAGGTATTACAAACCCATGTGCATGGATTTGCCTATGTTACTTTGTGCAATGGATCGATAAGATTGTGAAATACATAAATAATGAAGCAGTTAAAGAACATAATAGACAAACACACATAAACACAACAAGTTTAATAAGGAGTTCACCCAACACTCCTGGGCTACATCTCCTAGTCCAGCCTTTACTGTTGACCTCTCTATTATGTCTTCAGAAGTAGAGTTTTTACAAAAGTCAGCTCAATTTGAGTCTCACACAACATATACAAAACAACAAGGCTTTACTTGGATTCCCCAAGTCTTTCTGAGTACACAAACTCTCTGTCTTTGTTTGCTCTCTGTCTCAGCACTGCTTGTTCCTGTCTTCTGTCTTCTGTGGCTTTAAAGCCAATCAACGTTGTCTGTTCATTTCTCCTTCTCGGGCTCTTTGGGTCCCGGCCTCTGTTCGCTCGAATCCCCCTCTGAGCGTTAGCAATCATTTCTAAACGCCTTCAGGGATGGTGGCCACCTGTTTTGTAACAGAATGGTCCATTGATGCCTTTGAAATCCCAAAAATGGTCGTTCTCTGTTTACATAGAGAAATACACGTAAAACTGTGAAAATCCACCAATCTTTCGTTTATTGAATTTGAAATATTATAAATTCTGCCTTATAACTCCTATCGGGTCCGCCTTTATTCGCTTATTGCATCTCCATCATTGATCTGAGAGATCTAGATCCAACGGCTGAGGTTCATTTCGGGCGGCTCATGCGTATAGGAGTTTATCGCCTGAAAAGGGCGGTTTTCTCTCTCCAGGGCCTGGCCACGTGGCAGCTAGTGTATGGGCTCAGGAGGAGCCCGGCCAAAAACACTTACCGCCTAAGGCCCGCCCGAAATCCCGCTTATTTTGTGATTTCCATTTGTATTTGAAAAATACATTACTACATGGAAATCCTGCAAAATGGCTCATATCGGACTTGAAATAATATACAACAACATTAATAAACCCTTTCGGGTCCGGTTTCATTGCATCGGTGCTTTATCCTTTGTATTTCATTTATTTAACAAAACGCGAAATACAAAGGAAAACCCTATTTTCCAATCTCAAAATATATCAAATATTGTTCATAATTTTATCGGGTCCGGCTATTGTAGTCACAATTGTTATCGGCCCCACTCCTTTGCATAGCTTCGATGCGATATTGCGGTATCGCGATCGCATGTCGCTGATCCTCCGGGCCGCGTTTAAGTACATATATATACATATATATATATTATATATATATATATATATATATATATATTATATATATTTATATATATATATATATATATATATATATATATATATATATATATATATATATATATATATATATAGTATATATAAGCGATGCGATAACGCGATTGAATCTGGACCGTTGATCGGCCAGATCCGACGGCCCTCGTGCAAAGTAGTTTTAAACCATTGATACTCTATTTTTCCACTATTTCTTCATGTTTTTCACTCTCGATAGTGTTATCCGCCTTTTTTAAATGTTTTCTCCTTGTGATAATTTTTAACTATATGAAGACTTAGAGGGTTTTAGGATCCATTTGGATCAAGAAGGATGGGACCTAGAGGCTCTGTCTTGACTATAGGGCGCTGAAAACGATCACTATATAGAATAGGTACTTAGTCTCGTATATTGATGACCTTTTGGACCAGCTCAATGGGGCCAAATATTTCAACAATATTGACTTGAATTCAGGTTATCACTAGGTTCCTATCGAACCCTTTGATGTGTGGAAGACTGCCTTCAAATCCAAGGAGGGCATTTTCGAATAGTTGGTCATGTCGTTTGGATTGACGAACGCCCCTGCAACCTTCATGAGACTCATGGACGACATCTTGCGACCCTTCACCAGTGCATTCGTGGTGGTGAATTTAGATGACATCTTGATCTTTAGCCAGATTTTGGAAGAGCACCTCCACCATATTCGACAGGTCCTTCAAACCCTGCGACAAGACAAGTTGTGTGCTAACTTGGAGAAATGCACCTTTGGCCTTACTGAGGTTCAATATCTGGGATACATCATTGATGATAAGGGTGTACATGTGGACCCATCCAAGATACAAGTCATTCAGTATTGGCTAGCCCCAACCACTCTAACAGAGCTCCAAAGCTTTTTGGGTCTTGCCAATTTCTATTGTAGGTTCGTGTTGGAGTTCTTTCATATCACTTGGCATTTAAGTCAAATCACCAAGGGCGAAGTGAAAGCAAATTTTTTTGGTCGGAAACCCAACAAAAAGCATTCTCCAAGTTGAATAATCGCCTTTATTCTGCACCAGTGCTCACATTACCAAACCTACAACAACCATTTGAGATTGAGATAAATGCCTCCGACTATGCTATTGTTGCAGTTCTTACTCAGCATGGGCATCCAGTGGCTTACCACAGTGAGACACTTTCAGACATAGTCCGAAATTACCCCACTTATGACAAAGAAATGTATTCCACTGTGCAGGAATGTCGTTAATGGAAGAATTGCATTATGGGGAAGGAAACAATGATCCACATAAACCACCGACATTTACAGTTCATACAAACACAAGGGAAGTTGCAGAACGATCGCCATCATAAATGGTCCACCTATCTGCAACATTTCCATTTGAACATTAAGTATAAGAAGGTTAGCACCAATAACATCGTGGATTGCCTTAGCCGACCACTGGTCATGGCATTGATCACTATGCTCGACTCCTATGGGCACGAGACATCGGGGTGGTCGCACCTTTACAAGAGCGATCCAGAATTCAGAAGCACATACCAGACACTCCTGGAAGGGAAGCAAGTTCCAAATTTTCACCTTCATGATGCATTGTTATGTCCCATGGGACACATCTATGTTCCTTCAAGTTAGTGTGCCAAGATGATTTGGGAGGCGCACTACAGTGGAGTCGCTGGACATTTTGGAGTAGAGAAAACAATGGCAACATTGCATACGTATTTTTATTGGCTGAAACTTCGTCAGGATGTTGGGAAGTACATTAGATCTTGTACCATCTACACCATTTCCAACCAACCATTACGAAGTAAGGCATGTATACTCCTCTACCTACTCCTAGCCGGTCATGGGAATCTGTCTCCAAGGATTACATGTCGGGCCTTCCTTCTAGTAAGCACAACAACTAGCTATTTAATATAGCAATTACTTATTAATAATTGTTTTTAATAAATTAATAAACTAATATCACAGTTTAAATATTATTTTTCAAA
>APFE030986114.1:47021-67460 GCA_000404065.3 Pinus taeda
AAATTAATATTATAATTTAAACATTATTGTTCAAATATTGCCGTTACTTGAAATTATGTCTCTACATTACTCTCTATTTAAGCCTTTTCCATGATCTGCCTCTTCATCTGGTCCTGATGATGAACCACACTTGTTGGTTCGAAACGCGTCGGCTAAAAAATTCTCTCATGTGATTTCTACCGAAAGACTTTGTTTAAAACGATTGTGTTTTCATGGTCATCGACAGATTCTCTAAGATGGCCGTCATGGTGGCCTGCAAGAAGAGTATGACAACATAAGCCACTGCTAAGCTCTTCTTTGAGTGAGTGTGGGTACACTTTGGGATCCCACAATCCATTGTCTCAGATCGGGACAACAGATTCCTGAGTGCATTTTGGTAAAGTCTTTGGTCGATGCTAGATACAAAACTTAATAATTCCACATCTTTCCATCCCCAAACTAATGGTCAAACAAAAGTTGTCAATAGGATGATCGTACACATTCTGCGCATGTACAACTCGAAGCATCCATGCACATGGGATGAAAGTCTCCCCTATGTCCAACACAGCTACAACAGAGCTCTCCACAACTGAATAGGCCACAACCCCTTTAAGGTAGGGTTGAGATTTCAACCATTATGCCCCATTGATGTGGCCATACCATTTTCAGCCACTCAAGCAGATTCGACTCACGTTCAGTTCGAAGCTGAAAGGGATAACAACTTCATTGATTGCATTCAACACATCCGCCAAAAGGTCTAAGATATATTGGATAGAGCCAATGCTAAGTACAAGCAGCGCCATGATCATCATTGAGTGTCGCACAAGTTCCAGGTGGGCGATAAAGTTTGGCTACATTTGTAGAAGGAGCGCCTTGCTAGACCCCATTGCAAGCTTCGCCCGCTCCGATATGGGCCATACACCATCACCAAGGTCATCGATGACAATGCCTTCAAGCTCATCATCCTACCGTTCCTCGGTTTGCACCCAGTGTTCAATGTAGATCACCTTCGACCATACTTTCCACCATTTTTGGACACATCTGACATTGCAGAACAACTCACACCAACAGAGCTCAACCTGGACTGCATGGAACATGCCACAACTGATCAAATCATGGATGCACAGATCAAGAACACTTGCCAACTGAGGATATAGTTATATCGAGTTGTTAAAACAAGCCAACTCCTTCATCAAGGAAAGTGGTTCACCACGGACTAGGTTCAATAGAAATTTCCTCACCTCGTGGAGGCTCTACATGCAATGGGGACCATTGCTTGCTAAGGGGGAAGGAATGATTTAGTTGGATATTGGTGGCCACCCTCCTATTCCACCTAGATCCCCCAGTTAGTTTCATCTGTTTCCTTGTTCATTTTAGCATTTACTATTTTTAGCAGTTTTTTCGGCTCTTAAACTTCCGAAGTAGTTTTGACCCCCTAAACGACGTTTTTTAGGGCCCGTATCAAAAGGAAAGGGCCTACAAAGAAAAATGTAGTACTCGCGAGACCTTTCCAACAAGGTATCATACACACCAAATGAAGATAATATGACCAAGTTACGACCCCAGGAAGTTGGCTACCCAACTAACCCCAATGGGACCTACAAACGCTTGGTGTTACATCTCCTGGGGTTGGGGGTTTGGTTGTTTAGGGTTTTCTCATATTTTCCAATAGGACCCTTGAGCCTCATTGTAACACATTTCAGAGGCATGTAGCCGCCACATCTCTTCTCAGAGATAAGCTACCATCGCCCGAGCTATCTTATTTCCATTCTATTTGTAAGCATAGTTCAATATTTTCTATTAATGAAATGAAGTGTTTTTCTGCTGCATCTCTGTGTTTATGATTATATTTTTAAGGTGTTGCATTCTTTTTGAATCGGATTAGTCATTCCCTAGTTTTATGCGGGGAACACTACCCCAAGGTTTGCACAATTTTCCCTCACAAGAATTCATATCACATTACGCAAATGGATCTAGACAAATGTGATCTATATACCAGATTTATGGAGCTCATAGAATGTGGACATGTATTTTAAGTCGGTAACGAAGATGCCGTTGAACATGGACCCATCGATAACATTGTGGAGGAGGTGCTTCACCTTGCAATTGAAGGGCTTGCACCAGGCAGACACCGTTGTAGTTGATTTCCAAGATGTAGGCGACATTCACCAGGAAGGCCATGCGTATTTGCTTCATGTTGGGAGTATCTTGGTGTATGTTTTTGGGTCCAATGGCATCGAAATAGATCAAGTTATCCATGCCCAATCTGCCAAGATGTTTGCAAGTAATCACGATATTTACGAGCCTAACTATGGGATGTTTTTGTTTTTAAAAATTTATATGTATAGTTGTGCAAAATGTGAAGGTGTGGACCTATGCACTCTGCATAATGAAATCCCTCCACACGATCTCTACTACAACACCCTTCAAATGAAATGTGGTTTGTTTACTTATGAAGCAACGTTTTTTACATATCCAAACACAACAACTATAGTCAATATAATACGTAGCGTACCCACATCAATAGTATCACTAGCTACCCTACCCACCAATACCAATTGTGGTGATATTATTGTCTATACATCAATCGTTAGCTATCAAAAGTAACTCACCAAGCTATCCTTGCCATCGTTCAAGCAAGAGATCCCTCGATCAAGAAATCCCATTGTGGTTGATGGCTATGGTCGGATTATGTGTGTGTGTAATGTGGAGACTATACCGGACGACTATAAACTGCAAGCACACTTGATGGGTAGCAGGTCCAGGTCACGATATTCTATTCTAAGTAGTGCTACACTAGTATACTATGCTCATCTGGTGCTAGCTTCGGTGATGTTGACACAACAGGTCAATTATTATTATTTATTTATTTATTTATTTATTCGGTGAAAATAATTCTTTGAACAAATTCACGTCGAATGGATTCGTTCTGCATGCGAATAACACACATCATTTCTCTACATGGGGTTTTCATGTAAAATAATGAATATCAAGCATATCAAACACCGAATTTCAAAGACACATTGTTGTCACATCAAAGGACATTTGCTGGCAACACTGTCAGAGTGTCATGGGACATTTATGCTGTCAAATACAGTGGAAACATCAACTGCATCAAATATGGTTAAAACATTTACTTTTCCCTTCCTGAAAGTAAAGGATTTTGTTAAGAATACCATTCAACCACTCAAATTAACAAGTGGCCCTTGTTCTTCAATCCCAAAGCTTACTGGAACTATTCAATTCGGACCACATTATGATTCGCACAAGGTGTAGAGGAAAGAAAACTTCTTCTTTCCCCACACCTCTGCACATTTATGGGCTACATCTCACTTAGCTTATGAGCTATTGATAACATTTTAGTTATGATGATCCCTCATTTCTTGTCAATTCGGTAATCATTCCCCTATTAACCATTGGCTCTACATCAGTGGAATTATTTTAGCTAACGAATCTTTTTTTGTGCCATCATGCATCGTACAGATACATAAGTTTTTAAAATACATTCTTTTATCGCTCCACCCTATGGAGAATACATATCTATCCACCCTATGTTAAATACATATAGGTGTGTCCATAGCGATCTCACTCTTGTTGATCCAAAAATACTTGGAAATCCTTAAAAATTCAATGTTTGGATTACCAAGCAGCTATAAGAACATAAGCGGTGGCTTGCAAGCAACCCAAATATTTATATTTCAAAGTGGTGGGTGTGACCAGGGATTTGGGAAGCAGGAAAAAACTTCATAGTTTGATCGAAGGAGATAGGTATAGCTACCTCTTCTCCTAGTTGCGGGCAAACCAACTAACGAAGAGAAAGGAGGGTGAAAGAACTAATTCCAGCTTCGGGGTTATGTTAGAAATTAATTAACGGAACAATGAAATACATAAAATATTGTGGAAACACAAATACAGAAATGCATAAAACAAGAGACACAAATATACGTGGTTCATCCAATTTGGGCTACATCCACAGATAAACAACCAATCTTTTCTTTTATATTGTCCAACAAAATGAAGAGATACAACCTACAACAGATCCGTTGTAATTTCCTCTTTGCTCTCACACAACCTCCTCTCCCTCCCTCGCTAGGAATAATAATACACAACCACAATACAATTCCCTCATATAAACCGAGGGTTGCCTTTTAGGGCAAAAAATCCTAAATTAACATAACTTCTATCGTCAGATCATCTGCCTAATGAACAACTCAGATTGACTACGAAATTACAATATTTTACAAGGCAATTTTTCATCCATTTTTAGCTTCGGGGGCGCTGCCCCGAGCCCCTACTGTGGGAGGGGGGACAATCATTAAAAGTAGTCGTCACCCCTCCCCCCCCGGACCCCCAATATGCTATCATACGAGGGGCGTTGTTGCCCCGTTTAGGAACTAGGGTCCAACGCGGCTGATACCTTTGAATCAAGAAGATAATCAAGCTCCACACCCAAATAGGTTATTAACTTATTAGTCTGAACCTATCACGATCGTATTAGAAAACATTATGGATTCAATCCTAGCTTGGCAAGAGATCTCTTTATTTACTTGTTATTAGTTGTTTTAATAACTTTCTGTGTTTTTATTTTTTTCAATGTTTTAATTTTTGATAATCAAGCTCCACACCCAAACATGTTATTAACTTATTAGTCTGGACCTATCACGATCGTATTAGAAAACATTATGGATTCAATCCTAGCTCGACAAGAGATCTCTTTATTTACTTGTTATTAGTTGTTTTAATAAATTTTTGTGTTTTTATTTTAGTTTTAATTTTTGTTTTCTTTTGTATTTTGTATTTTTATTTATCTATTGTTTTATTTTATTTTATTTTTTTCTGCATGGTCTATGTCGATTCTCGACTAGCAACCCGATCTCATTATGTGTCAATTTGATCGCTGATTTTAAACTTTTCATTATAATGCATAAAGTCCACCCCCTCAATGTGTCAATTTTATGGTTGGTCTTTAAGTTTTCATTACAATGGGTCAAGTTTGCCTACACTACGTGTCAATTTGATGGTTGAATTTTAAATTTTTGTTGCAATGTGTCAAATTGTGTTAGGCTAAGATATTAAAATTATTATACTTTTATCATTTAAAAAAGAAATTATTGTTGGTATAATAATTTTTTCATTCAGGTGTTCTTTTTTAGAGTTTTTTTAGTCATAAAATTTTTCCATAACGTCATAGTTGAAATATGTTGAAAAGAGGTTTTTTGTAGTCATGATCTTTGGTTTTAATTCCATGGTTGAAAATTTGTCAAAATTTTAAGGTTTTTCTAAGTTATTATATTTTTATCTTTAATGCTATGGTTGAAAATACTTATAAATATTTTTTATTTAACACCATGGCTGAAAATTGTTGGAATTTTAAGGTTTTTGAGAGACGTGATGTTTTATCATTAATGTCATGCCTGAAAATCATTGGAATTTTAAGGCTTTTTAGAGATGTGATATTTTTTCTTTAATCTCATGCCTAAAAAACGTTGGAATTTTAAGGATTTTTGGAGTCATGATATTTTATATTTAACGTTATTATTAAAAAATGTTGAAAATTTACCCAAAAAGATAAAAAAAATTTAGAATTATTGTATATATATAATTCAACATCGACTCTCATTTCAATGTTTTTTTCACACACAAAAAATGGTTGTATGGCTTTCACTATGATTTTTAAAAACATTGAAAATTACTCTGATAAAATTAATAATAATATATATATATTATATATTATATTATATATCTATATATTAATATATATATATATATATATTATATATATATATATAAGATTATATATAATATTTATATATATATATATATATATATATTTATTATATTTAAAAATAAATTCAACATCAACACTTTTCATTTTCAATGTGTTTTTACAAGAGAACATGGTCTGTATTGTCTTTCAATGTGATTTTTGAAAAACGTTGAATTTTTTTTTTTTCTAAGTAAATTTAATTCTATTAAGAAAGAGAGAATGTATTTACATAGTGACTGAAGTCAGTACATTGTCTGATAAGAGCCATCATTCCAAAAACTTACTTAAGCCTCCTTCCGGAGGAAAAAGAAACACATGACCATGTTCTAAAACCACCCATGGAGTCCCATACATCCCGAACAAAAACCAGGAGACCTGTACATCAGAAACCAGAAGATACCCATAACCCAGATGAATAAGAAGCAGCCCAAGGATAGCCAAAACTTGATCAAAAAGAAGGAAGACCACCTTCAGCAGAAGCATACTACTCATCAGGCCGTTCCTCCACAATTCGATACCAGTCGAATTCCGGTTCATCCTCAAAAGGAGCATTAAACTGAGTAGAAGGACAGGGATCGGCAGGCTGCATCTCCGTGTCCTGAATACCTCCTCCTGGTTCAGCTCGTGCAGGATGTGGCATCATACCAATGCCAAGCTGGAATGCAGGGGGAGGACCAACAGCAGCTCCCGAACCTCCCGTATGACTATCAGAGCCTTCCAATTGCGTGGATTCATAAAACACCACATAGATGTGTGCAGTGACCCGTGGCTGATGAAGCGAACTGTTGAAAGTGAAAATGGTTGACCCGGTCGTTGAAGGTGGCCCTGGAGGCGGATTGGAGACGCGGCGCCTTCCACGCCCACTACGGGTGCGCGGATAACGCCCAATGAACAGCTTGCTGGTGGCCGGCGAGTCCGAAGTGGAGTCGTTGGGGGCGCGCCTGGGTTGGCCTCGGCGGCAACCCATTCTCTGTCGAAGACGGGCCATAATGGGAAGGGCCTCAGAAGGATAATCACCAAACACCACAATGAAACCTTTAAATCCGACAGAGGTGGGAGAGGATCGAACGAGACAAGAGGGCTTGTTCTCCACTGTCTTCCACCCACCCCTTTCCAAGACCGAGCACAGAACAGGGAAAATGTACAGGAGGTTCGAGCTTAGGGAAGAAAAACTCAGAGGCCTTCTCCCAGAGCCGGATAGCATACCAGAAGGAATGCCGCCAAACTCTAAACTAAAAACCTGAGAACCAACAGAGATGGGATAAGAACGAATGGGATCAGAAGGGTTGCTTTCTTTAGTATCCCCCCCGTCCTCTTCCAATTCTTCGCGTGATACAGGACCAATGCACCCGAGACCCGAAATTGAGGGTGGTATGCTCAGAGGCCACCTCCCAGAGCCAAAACTACGGCCAGTACCCCGGAGAGAATTAGCAAAAACCAGACACAACGTCTCCGCTTCAGGCTCATAATTGACAGAGAGAACCCCAGCTCAACACCTCACCTCGTTGCACCGCGCTTGCATTACCATGCCCCTCCTTATAATTGTCTGCCTCTTCTCGATTAATCCACACCATAACTGCCTCATTGATGGAGGCTGCCATCGCTTGCAGGTCGCAGCGTGCGAGAGCGGAAGCCATAATAGCGTATCCTGTAGCACTTAACGAGAGATTGTAATGGCTTGCATGCCAGGATTCCCTCCCCCGATTGACATTAAACATCTCGTACAGGGTGCGCAGGTGTCGAGCCGCCTCACTCCACCCCTGTCCCATCACTCTAATTGCCTCTCTATTCACCCGCATCCGGGGAAAAAACGTTGAAAATTTACTCTTGATCAAATATAAATTATAATATATATAATAATATATATATATATATAATATATATTTAATATAATATTATATATATTATATATATTATATTCAGCATCAACATTATTGTTTAGGTTGTTTTGGGGTTTTTTTGCTAAGTTCTCATTTTGTTGTTTGTAATTCTCGTTTGATAGATTACTTGTTTAGAACTTTCGTCAAACACTTTGTCAACACTCAGGTTGGAATTCCAATAAAAAATATATTCAGAAAATTGCATTCACTTAGCAAATTGATTTCTGATTTTATGAATAACAACACAACGAGAAATTTTTGAACTTTTAAATCCGCAAATAATTCAAAAAACCATGAAATTGTACTCAGAAAAATTTGGACATTAGCCCTTGGAAAAACCCCAGAGGGAAAACAAGTTTGGGAGAGCGAGGATTTTATTATTATGCTTTAACAATCAGAGTTTACACAACAAAATTAACCCATCAATAAAATTATAGACTTATCTCGATTTTCAAGCCATAAAACAACCCCCAAATCCATTGTACGACCTGCCTATAATTGCATGCCCATCATTGTCTGAATTGTACAACCACAAAATCAACACCAAACTTGTCTTGGAAAGTGTGGAAACAACTGGTGTATGGTATAACACTCTCTCAAGAAATTCACGCCCCTTCTCAGCCTTGATTTTCATGCCTCTAGATTGTTGTATGGACTACCTTTTCTCTATTGTATGGTCTACAATTAATTCTCACATTGCCTTGGGATTCATGCAAACACTCTTGTCTTGAAATTTGTGCCATTTGACTACTATACTCAATAAATTTTCCTCCTTCAACTTGACCTTCTCCCTTCACATGAGTCTCTTGTTCAACCAAAAAATGGAGCTTCTCCTTAGGATTCATGCCACTATAAAGACAAGAGAGTCCTTTGAACTTCCACCTATTCTCCAATATCAATGGTTGAGATTTAATCTTGGTTCCTCTTGATTCAATGGTTGTGCTTTAATCTTTCATTGGCATTACTAAAGTGCACTTTTCCTCATTAACTCTATATCTCATAAAGTTAAAATAAATCTCAATTCACTTTAGGAAAGTTTCCCACATGCTAGCTCCAAGTCTTTGTGGAAAACACTTTTTGAAGCTAATTTCTAACAAGTAATGATCAACCTATCTCTATCATGTGAGACAATACTAGTGTGATTAAAATATCAAGAATTTTGTCATGCACTCTAAAACGAAGCACATACCCATCAAGTATCACTTTCTTCGAGAACAAGTTGTGGATTAGACACTTAGATTGTAATACGTTCCAACCAAAGAACAAATTGTTGATATATTTACTAAGCCAATAGCAGGAGAAAATTTTGAATATCTAAGACAGAGGATGGGAGTGGTTTCTTCCTCACAAGAAGGACTAACTCACTGATTGCATCCAAGGATTATAAGGACTGATATCATTCACAAAAGGTTCAGGTCCATCAAAAGATACAAGAACATTTATGTAGCAATATCAAGTAGTGACCTTGTAAGCAGTGATCATTAGCATGCCCATTTTCCATTAATGTCAACGGGGGAGAGAAAGCCGACATTGAAGTAGTAGGAGGAAAAAGTAGACATTGAAGGGGAGAGAGAAATGAAATAAAAGCAAGAGGATTTTTGCAGCCATTAGACTTTTTCTCAACATCGTAACAGGGGGAGTTCCCAACCACATGTCAGGGGGACTTCAGTCCATTGCAATCAATGACAATTAATGTCTGGTGGTGTTGCCATCAATAAAAAAGGGGGTGATTGTTGGACATACTGTTTTCATTGATGATAACAAGTGTCATTGATGTCAAAAGGAAAGCCTAAAGAAGTAACAATGTCATTAATGAATTAAAGGAAGCATTATGATAGTCTGATTCCTTGACAATTTCTCATAAAATGATGTCAAAGTGGACCAAAGTTTATTGAGTTTTTATCAAAATTGTGTTGTTCATATGAACCTATGGATGGTATGGTTGGATAGTATTCTCCAAGATATTTCCAACGGTATATCAAATTTGGTCAAACTCATCTCGGATGAGAAGATATTTTAGTTTGAAGTTGACCACTGCAATGAGAACAAAAACACCAAATTTATTATGAAAACCACTAAATTTGTTAAATGTCGAATATATTCATATAATGTCTATGATCTTGTGGTTCAAACTATGGTAGATGGTTCATGTACTTGCGCAATATTTAACATGTTAAATACCACACATCTTGTAGATCCAAACACCGTGAATGAATGAAGATCTAGGGTAAAACGAGCATGAACTTGTGCATTATTTAATGGTAGACGCTCCCCCACATATGGATGACATGTCAATTCGATGATGGTGTTAGAAGAAAAACGTGGTCCAGTAATAGCATGAAATGTCAGCAGGGTGGTGTGGTAGTACAGATGACTGTCATGTGGCAGGTTCAAATAGCATTTTTTGTTGGCCATTAAGGGCAAATTTTCATAACACGTGGCACTAGTCAAGGTGTGCCATATGGTAGCTATGACATTTAAATTTTCTAAAGCATGGGCCCTGAGGCCAAACCAATGGATTTCTCATATATATATATATGACCTTGACATGGAATGAATGTACAAGAACTCGGATTGAAATTCAAAACACAAGTTGATTTTTGGCTTTGTGGTTTGCATTGGTTTGTTCATGACATAAGTTGTTTGGTTCACTGGCTATGTGGTTTGCGAAGTTGATCATTGGTTGTGTGGTTTTTCAAATGCTCATTGGTTCATTGGTAATACAACTGGTTTAGTACATTGGCTCTATGGTTTTTGTTGGTTTGTTGGTGATACAACTTGTTTGGTTCACTGGCTTTGTGGTTTGTGTTAGTTCGTTGGTGACATAACTTGTTTGGTTTGCTAGCTTTGTGGCTTGAGAAGTTTATTGTTAGCCCTATGGTTTTCAAAGGTTCCTTGGTGATATAATTTGGTTCGTTGGCTCTGGGGTTTGCAAAGTTGATCGTTGGATATGTATTTTGTGAAGGTTTGTTGGTATAACTTGTTTGGTTCGCTAATTTGTGGTTCAAGTTCGCAAAAGGATTTGTTTTGTGGCACACATATATTGGTTGAAACTAAAATTAGTTGCAAGCCAAATTATGACATGACGTACTACATTGTCAGATTGGTAGTTAGTTATGGTTGATGTGTAGAGGTTATGAGGTTAATCCCTTGAGAGCTCATTTTTTTTAAACAAGATTATTAGCTACCCAAAACTAGCTAATATGTCGAATTGTTAAGTTCTTATGGCAAGCCCTTAAAAGGTCATTCTGTAGAATGTGCCTGAAATTTTCTATTTTGTCGAACACTTAATTTATTATATGGTTTTATATCATTGGTTTCTGAAGTGAATTTGAAGCCAAATTGTGAAAAGAAGAAGAAGAAATTACCAGAATTCGATTGTGATCTTTCTAGGGGTTATGAAGAGACAATTTTTATGTTGTAGATAATTTGCTATCATTTTGGGCCTTATGACCATGTGTTGAATGTATAACCAAAACAAGATGATGAAAAAGCTTTATGGTACTATATTAACCAGCCTATATCCATCGTAACTCTAGATCGATCAAGCGATGAGAGAGATCAAATCTCTCAAGGTGCAAACTTTCTCGAGAGATTTGATCCCTCTGGGAGCTTGAGAGATTTGGAGTTAAGATGGATTTAGTTATTATAATTATAACTATTATTTTATTTTATTTTTTATTATATTTTTAATTAATTTATTTTTATGTAATTTTTGAGTCAATTTTTAATTAAGAATTTAAATTTTTTATTTTTATGTATTTTGATTAAGTCAAAATGTTCACATAACATAACATGTCTTCCATACCGATAATGCCTCAAAATGTATAAAATTAAACAAAAATAATATTTACAAGTTAATAATTTCCACGGTAAAGTGGGAGTGAATATCCATAGTTAAAACTCTTGTTATAGTAAAGTGGGAGTGAATATTCATGGTTAAAACTCTAGTTATATTTTAAGAAGTAAGTTTTTAATTTCTTAAAAATGGAATTTAAATGTGGTTACAAAATTATTATTTTAAATTATATGGTAAAATGAATGCTACTATCTATATCTTATATATTTTAAAGTGATAGATGGTTTAGATATATCTCAAAAGTAATTATAATCTTTTTGCCTTTAGATTTAATTCAAAAAAAATGTTATCAAATTAAATTGAAATAAAATATTTTGGCTGTGAAATGAGAGATAGTTGTTGGGTATGTGGTATTAATAGACCACAATATTGGTCCATGGTATCTTAACAAGCCTATTTATAAGTTAATGATATCTATGGTAAAGTGTGCGTGAATATCATGGTTAAAAATATTGTTATATTGTAAGTTTATTATAAGTATTAAAAATTTTATGTGCTTATTAATTAAATTTAAATATGGTTATAAAATCATTGTTTTAATTTATATGGTAAAATGGATCTTAACTTATAGCTAATACTTATATATTTTAATATGATATGCATATATTACTTTTAACATTTTATTATTATTTAATTGAGTCGACATGTAAAAATGTTTACTACATTACGTCTACACATTTCCCCTATACTGGACTATAGAGTGCCTCTCACCACAATGAACAAGTTGGGTTGAAAAGGTTATGACAAAAGGATAAACAATGTATGATAGCATTAGTTATAATTACAACTTGATGAACAGATTATGACAGCTCGATGAACAAAGGTTGTGACAATAATGGCATGATAACTCTTTGAATATTTATATTGTTTATGATACTCGTGGATCCAATCTGAAATATTGTGAAATATGGTCCACAACAAGTTGAAAAGGAGGTGGGTGTTCTTATCTGTTTATGTGGTGATTGTCACTTGACACACAATTTTATGCATTGTTATGATGCATGTTACTGATGCCCTGCTGCATCTTCAGTTATATATGATGAAATCGTTTTGAAATGTTAAAATTGACATTACACTGATTCACCCCCCTTCTCAGTGTAATGGTTAATCTAATTAATCACTAGAAGGTTGATCCAAGGAGTTATGGAAATGGAAGATCAAGAAACATATATGGATCAGGATGCAACATATGTCATGCTTTTCAAAATTGAGTTCGAAGAATAAAAAAGGATGAAAGAAATTTTTCAGAACAGTAAAGAAAAAAGGAAAAAGAAATTATCCTCAAAAAAATATCATATGTGGTTGAATAATTGGAAAGAGAACCACCTTTGGATCAATTTCATCATAAGAAGGAAGAAGCAAGGTCAAAATTAGTAGTAGGAAGCAACCATCTAGGTACCAAAAATTCTTTTATGGATATTGTTATGTATGCTATAAGTTTGGTCATAAGACAACTAACCATAGAGTTTATGAAAGAAAATAAATTCTAAAAACAACTCCTCTGGAAGTATGTATGGTGTTAGTGGACGAAACTCTTTTTCTCCTTAACAAAGTCATGTTGAATTCTTCATGTGCCATAAATTTGGACACAAGGCTCAATATTGTTAAATCAATCAAACAAAGGAAGAATGTGCCCCCCCTAAATCGAATGTATGGAAGAAAAAAGTAGAAACGTGTGGTTTCATGTTGTATGCTCAAAGATAGAAAAATAAATGGTATGTTGATAACAACTGCTCAAGGTACATGATAGGCTTGGTAGGGATGATGATTCCATGAGCAAGATCTTTGGAGATACTATGCAAAAAGAATTTGAGATGCCCATCCTAGGGTAATTATCTTTCTTTGTGATATTGTAGGTTAAAAAATCATAAAAATATAATTTCATATCTTAGTCTAAGTACCTTGGAGAATTTCTAAAAACATTTGGAATGGAAAATTGTGCCTATGTGAAGATTCGCATGGTTACATGGTGAAAACTCAACAAGTATGATGAGTCTTCATAAGTAAATCACACTATGTACAAGTTAACAATCAACAATCTACTTTATTTAACAACATTACAACCAGACATCATGCAAGCAATAGGACAATTATAAAGGTTTCAATCATGTCCAAAAGAATCTCATGTGAACGTTGTTAAAAGAATATTCAAATATTTGCAGGGCACTATGGATTATGGCTTATGGCATCCAAGGGGAACAAAATACTCCTAAATCCTACACAAACACAGATTGGGTTGGAAGCATTGATGACAAAAAGAGCACCAGCGGAAGAGCATTCTTTCTAGGTGAATGTCTCGTTTCTTGGCTCAACGAAAAACACTCTTCGATCTCTCTATCAACTGCTAAACCATAATATAATGTAGCAACCTCTTGTTGTACTCAAATTCTATGGATGAAGAAAAATCTAAAATATCTCCAAAAAAGTAGTGATCCACTTGTCTCTATCATGTGTGATAATACTCGTCCAATTAATATCTCAAAGAATCTTTCCATGCACTCTAAAATGAAGCATATTCCCATCATCCCTTTCTTCTAGAACATATTTCAAATCAAACAATCATACTAGAATACATTCCAACCAAAGAAAAAATACCGATATATTTACTAAGGCATTGACAAGAGAAAGTTTTCAATATCTCAAAAAAGAAACGAGAATGGTTTCTTCCTCACATGAAGGACTAACTCATTGATTTCAACCAAGGATTATAAAGTTATCCTCCAACCTTTGACAAGAGGAAGATGTACATAGCAAAAAGTCTTTGCAAAGAGATATGTTATTGACGTGGGGATATTTGCATGGCAAAGAAGGGGAGACTTCATTCACCAAAAGGACCAAGTCCACAAGAAGATACAAGAACAATTATGTAGCATTATCAAGTAGTCACCTTGTAAGAAACCATCATTAACATTTCCCTTTGTCTTTAATATCAAAGGGGAAGAGAAAACAACAAGAAGAAGTAGACATTGAAAAAAAACTCAAGGAAAGAAAACCAAGAGCATTTTTGCAGCCAGCAAACCTTTTTTCCAACAACATGATAAGGAAAGTTCCCAACAACATGTTAAGGGGAGTTTAGTCCATTTCCATTAATAACTATCAATGTCTGGTAGTATTGTCATCAATGACAAAACGGGAGATTATTGGACATAGTGTTTTCATTGATGTCAAAGGGGAAGTTGAAAGAAGCAACAATGTCATTAATGAATCAAAAGAAGCAATATGATAGTATGATCTATTGACAAGCTCTTATCAAATGGTGTCAAAATGACCCAAAACCCTAGTATTTTACAATGTTATAGTGTTCATATGAACTATGGATGGCATGGTGGACAATCCTTTTCAAGACCTTTCTAATGGTATATCACACTTGGTCAAACTCCTCTTGAATAAAAAGATATGTTAGTTTGAAATTAATAGCAAAAATAAGCACAAAAACACCAAGTTTATTAAATGCCAAGCGTCTTCAAATCAAATATATAATATTATGGTTCAAATTACAACAAATGACACATGAAATTACACAATTTTTGACAATTAAATATAACACATCATCTAACATGTCTAAAGGCAATGAATGAATGGACAAAGATCTATGACATACAAGGCGCAAACTTGCACATTATTTAATGATAAACATGCCCCCAAGCATGACATGTGAACTCAATGACAACATCAACAAAGAAGCATGGCCCAATAATAACATGAAACATGAGCATAATGATATCAACAAGGTGACATGACAATACAAATGGTTGCCATGTGGTAAGCACAGATGGCATTTTTTGTTGGTCAATAAAGGCAAAATTGCATGACAAGTGGCACCCAATTCTTCTAAAATTTGAGTTGTTAAAAATGGCACCCAATTCTTCCAAAATTTGTTGATTATTCTTAAAACCTTTTTTCTCTTTTTATCCATGTGTTTCTTTCTAATCTCCTTGATAAATTGGATATGAAACCCTAAGAAATTGGCAAAAGTTTGTCCTATTAACACCTTTTGGGCTTGAAACTTTAATTTGAGAATGGCTCCACTTAATGTTTTGATTTGGTGCTACAAGACAAAGCTCAAGTCTTTATCTTTCAATGCCTTAGCAACGCTTAATCCAAATCCATTTCTTTAATGCCCTCATTCAAATCCTAAAAATTCATATTCAAGGGTTACGAAGAGACAATAGGAGGAACCTTGGAGGATCCCTTAAAATTGTTAGTATCAAACATGTCTATCTCTTATGAAGAGGGGTCTTGAGAACCAACATGGGGCAATTTCTATAGAGATACTTGTATTCATGACTTCTACAACAACCAAACAAAACATATTCATTATCCAAAATTTGCATTTAGAGTTTGTCTTAATAATAAATATCAATCAACTCAAGAAAGGGCTCTAAAATATTTATATATACACATGTGAATATAAAATATGTGGCCTACATAGAAAGTGATATCCACCCATGGTATTTACCCATAGTTTTGAATAATACAAAACATGAAAGCACCAAAAATATTATATAATAATAGACCTCACCTTACAAAAAGAAAAATTAGTCCTACACAATGTAATTGTAAAAAATATTCTCAATTAGTATTAATTACCTTTTATATTTAAACAAACAAACAAAAACCATTATTCCATCACAAAATAATTCACGTTTCATATTGCATAATCACACAAAAAGACCAAGGGATGTGAATATAACTTACAAAATTTTACCATCCTCCAACAATAACTTATTTGATATCCTCTTGAACAATTATTGAAATATAACTAGCAAAATTACTACATGAAAATGGTGTCTCACATAAAAAGTAATTATTTATCATCTATTTGATATCCTTTTGAACAATTATTGAAATATAACCAGCAAAATTACTACATGAAAATGGTGTCTCATATTAAAAAATAATTATTATGTCGATAGGCATTTTATTATGAAGTTGTTTTTGGTGACACTGTTGAAATTCGTCATCCGTAACAGGGGTCACGAAATCTCAACATTCGTCGTCCTCAACAGGGGTCACGAAATACCATTCTTCTCCAACCAATCGTTGTACTTAATCCTCATAAATGTTTTAGGATCTACCTTTATCGTCGACACGAAGGAGCACGTAATGTGTATATTTCTTATTGTGCACCCAGTGGCACATGTGTTTCTAATTCTACAACATATGTGGGTACCCCATGTTGCAATGTGTAGATCATACTCTCAGACACTGAAATTTCTCGGGCCTAACACACTTGACCAAGTCCGAGGCTCTCTGAGTAATTCGTGTCAGTTCTTGCAACCTCCTTTTCCATCACATTAATGGGTGATCAATCTTCTCCTCAACCCACCTTCAGAACAACACGTTGCCGCAAGGGTTCAACATGTGACAAAAGAGTTAGGATTATGCAAACTGCAAACAATAGTGGAACAATGTCATTCACAAAGGAGCCATGGCGACTCTAATTTTTTTAGGCTTCCTATCAGTCTCTTTTTCCATATTTCATGTAGAACCAAGGCGACACAAGAACTTCTTTTCCTTAATTCCAATCAAGCAACTAGCACATTGCATGTTTAATCTACGGTTCACGTTCTTAGGGCTAAAAGCATCCATCTTCATTTTACAATTGTGTAGGGATGGTGCACATAAAGATCGAAACTTGAATCGTAAAAATTCACGCAATGCCTTGCAAGGAAGGGGAAAAGACTTGTGGAGACCGAAATGTAGATTTGTAAGTATTACTCTTATCCACCGGAACAATGAATGCAGGAAAATAAGTTGCACAAGTTTGTACTTAATGTAGTAAAGATTGTCATTGTGGATGACATTTTCATGTTCTGAGATTTGGACGCCTAACATTGATAGTATTTTTTTCCACATCAAGCACACAGAGCTTTTGTTGACGAAGCAGTATGAATACATTAAATCTTTGAGCTCAATATTCCATGACATTGAAAATATTGGTTTCTACGGGAAGAAATTGTTAATAAAGAAAAAAAAAAATATTGATGGGAAACTTATTGTTTGATGTTAAAGATTGACGCAAATTGCTCAGGAGAACTGCCTGAGGTCAATTTTTGGCCATGAATTCGTCATCCGAGAACAACAACTCTTCCTTTGGTTACTCTGACAGTTCAAACTTCGACAGGAAGTTCATGAGCCCAAACACTCCTAGTAATGGTGATAATGGAAATAACAACAACTATGTCAATCGAAACAGATTTCAAACTCCCGAGGTTCTGGTTGAAGACGGTATCAAACACACTTGCCAACAACTTACCATGAAATTGAGTGACATACAAATGGCTTCAAGAAGAGTTGTAGAAGCATGTACCTTGATTTTTTTTTTTAATTCATTATGATTTCTAGAGGTATTATTCATTTTTAAGAGGCACGGTTGTCCATAATGGAGATCTGCTTCAGTTGTTTGTGATGAATGGAGTTAGGGCATGTATAATTATCTCAGAATCTCATGTTCTTTTACTTTTATTTGTGTAACATCTCAATTCTTACCATTGTGCCAATAACCTGTTGTCGTATTTCTGTGATCTAGCTACGCGAAGGACTGATGTAGCGGCTTGGATCAACAACATGTTCATCACAGTAAATCTCCCAGATGAGCCTTTCAAAGAGAATTTGAGAATAAACACTAATATGCATAGATAGAGTCAACATAAATGAGCGATGGAACGTATAACAAATCACAACCAGTGTAGTCTAGATTCAATGGTCATACAGTGGATGTGACTCTGATACTTGGACTCTGATACATTAGATTGAAGTTTTCACTCATTTCTGGTGATGCAAGTTTTCAGATGACATTCAGTGGTTTCAAGCACTGAGATAACATCATGGAGTAGGTTGTTTGGGGTTAACTTCTCGCATCACTCTATAATGGGCACTTTTTTATTTAACAAAGGAGAGATCGTAGATTTGTTTCGGACAGATTTCCTGTTACATTCTCGGTGTGCATTCTATGTTCCACCCCTGGGATGTGCCAATGTTAACAGGTCTGGACTAGCGAGGAATGGCGATAGTGCAGGTTCAAATATTTTCAATTTTTGAATTTCAACATGGACTGATGGTCGTTGGGAGTGCGGTGGCATTTATCGCGGAGATCGGCCAGGATCGTTTTGGGCCATATTCATAACTCTTCCACTTATGAATCTACATCAACTAACCCACTGACAATCTATTTCCCTCTTGCAATAAAGGCTTGGCAGACATGTTAGCATCCTGCAGGTTTCTAGGTGAGAGCGCTTATTGATACAAAGGCATCGGCGGAAGCCAATGTGGTGTTACAGTTGGGAGGCATGTCACCGTTGTGAGTTGGCTCATACAATTAATACCAAGCTTTGGACGTGACAAGTGTTGGGGTGTTTGATTGCCTCGATTGGAGGGGCACATGCAATGGACAAGCAGGTGGATCTATCTCCCAAAACACTAATCAACATCACTATTCAAGCTGATGCGCATGGGAGTCGAAACAAAGGGAAGGTTGATTCATCCTACACAAAGGGTGGAGTTAACATGAAACATAAAGCTTTCAAGGTGGTGGAAGGGACTAAGATTGTGAAACTGGGTTCAGAAACTTACTAGGACAACGTTGTTCGACTGAAACAGAGGGCACTGGTAGGGAAGTGGCAATTTACCCAGATGGATGGGGAACAAATTAAGGCATGGGTGGATTTGACCTAGACAAAAATCTTGAAATACATATCGAAGGTTAGTGTATTGTTTAATGGATGGACTTGTTTCCATTTCCTTAGTGAAGTAGACGCCAAACTGATTGTGGCAAGCCCACGGGTTCGCGGTAGGGGGTTTTTTATTCTTCAAAGATGGCATGCTGGGTTTAATCCCTTCAAGAAAA
This sequence comes from Pinus taeda, assembly GCA_000404065.3. Classification (NCBI taxonomy): domain Eukaryota; kingdom Viridiplantae; phylum Streptophyta; class Pinopsida; order Pinales; family Pinaceae; genus Pinus; species Pinus taeda. Next base: position 66,356 of record APFE030986114.1, read on the forward strand.
TTCTGCACAGAAATATTATTTGGGTCAACCTCCCAGAATTTCCACTCGAATTATGGAATAAGCACACTATTGCAGCGATAGCTAACTCCATTGGAAAGTTCTACTTTTGGGACAAAGCCAGTTTCAATCAATTAGACAAGAGGTTGGCTTGGGTATTGGTGGAGGTGGATTTCCATGGAGGGCTTAGTTGCGGAATTGGAACTTCGTTGGGGACCTTATTCTTTCCAACTCAGCATTGATTATTGGGGTTTGTTGTTCAGATGTCTTATCTGCGATGCTATGGGTCATTTACTTAAAGCCTATCCAAAAGGGGTGTGCGGGTTTGGTAGCAGACCATGTCGAGTGGAAGAGGGTACACATACTGTGGATTTGTCTTTGGAGAAACACGGTGCCCAAAATCCTGATGATTCTCCCTATGGAGGCACTCCAAAAACAGGTATGTCACTAGACAATAAACTCCACAACATTAATTCTGTGAAATGTGTCAAATTCAAGGGAGATTCATACACATTTAGCTTCTTGTGGGCATCCTATTGAAGCCATCGAATCTGTGGAATTAACTGTAAACAATAACTATAAATCTTCTCCATCGACTTTAATGTGTGACTTTGGTTTGGGGGGAAGTAATCCTATGGCCACGGAGGGGAATTAGGAGGTGTGTGACAAGCATGTGGGTATAAATGGGCACCCTTCAAAAGGGAAAGACCCAATCATGGGCATTGTTCTATCTAATTTGTCACATGATAAAGAATTGATAAACATTTCGCAATCAGAGTCGGTTGCAATGGATTCCATTACAATTAAGAAATCATTCTATGATTTTGTTGATTCCATTATCCTTCACCTGTCCATCGGAAAGTCGCCACTAAGAAGAAGAAAACAACTAAATACAACAAAAAAAAATATTCCTGTTTGCAATCGTCCTTTGGCCTTTAGAAAACATTTCTGGAGGAATCAAAATCACAGTGTCTTTTGGATCCACAAGACAATGTTGGGGATTTCAGGGGTATAAATATGTATTGTAACATTGAAAAGAATATAACGAAAAATCAATTTAGTAGTCTCAGTTTTGGGATCAAGGGGAAAATATCTGTATATATATGTT
>APFE030986135.1:0-13809 GCA_000404065.3 Pinus taeda
TGATATCTTTAGGGACTTTATAGTGTGTGCTCTGTGCTCCTAGTTGGCCTAGCTTTCAATTTTTTGAGTCTTTAGTTAGATCTTAACAAAAAATTCAAAGTGGTTGACCGATCGCCTAGATGGTCTCGAAGACTTCGTGGTCTTTCACCACCGCGTTTAGAGCCTTCACCTAGGAGGCACAGAGGTAATACTACCGGTGGGTTTTGTCCCATGGCAGCTAACGCATCGGGGATTGATCCTCCCCTCGTGGGCATCAGTGTTCAAGATAGACCTGGTACTTCCATAGGACAAGAGAGAAACACTCCAATACTTTCTCGAGTTCTCTTCCGGATGCAAGATAACATAGAGGTAGAAGAACTCCAAGAGTCATTAGAGGTTGCAAATTCTCCCCTACCTCTTAGTCATCCGGAAGTATTACAATATGTTGGGTCTCCAACGCATCGACTTTCAAGTCCAGGTCACATTACGCACTTACCATTGATGACCACTACTGGAAGCATGGCTTCCATTACAAGTGCTACGATTGTGCAGACTCCAATATTTGTACAAGGGGGAGGAACTATTTCCATCCCCTCCACTTATTTATTCCGGTCTTTTGCTAGCACATCTTTAGTTGGGTCTACCTCCATTCCTTCTACGAGTGGAAACTCCCAAACCAATCCTTTTAGTTCTGTATTTTTCCTATTTGGCACCCATTCATAGGGTATTCTTTCAGTTCCGTTTAGTGCTGCCACATCCATGATTGGTGGATCGGCTTCATTCCAGGGTTTTCCTTTTGGAAGTGGTCATATACCACATTCCAACCCAACAATTGGATCTATGCCTTTCTCTTCTTTAGGACAAGTTAGCAATCCTTTTCAAGGTTGGGCTAACCCTGTGGTTAGTAGTGTGGGAACTGGGAATTCGTTTCTCGGCCAACAAGGGAATAGGCCGTACTCCATGGTTAGTTCATTCCGAAGTATTCCTCCCCTAGCCTTTGCTTGGGATTCTTATTAGGGGTTGTCTGCTCCTTATAATCCTTTAGGAGGAAGCTTTTCCGGTTATGGAGGTTTTGCGGCTGAAGTTGGTCAAACTCCGAGTTATGCTGGATCACAAGGCATGCCTTTTGGTTCAAATGGTTCTGTAGGTTACTTTGGGCAGCCTGGTGCCTTCCAAAGTACAGGCCCATCTTTTCAGAACTTTGGGAGTTCTGCTCAGTCTGGGTGGAACCCCCAAGGTCCTCCTAGGCTTCCGTTTCTGGAAACTTTGAACTTGCCAGACCTCACAAAGTTAACAAACGATCCAATCAAATATAATACGGCCTGGCCTCCGATCCCAACCAAACTTCCTTCGGGCATTCCAAAATTCGAAGGGAAGAGCGGTGAGGACCCAGGCGACCATGTGACCACATTCCATTTGTGGTGCTCGTCGAACTCCCTTATTGATGATTTAGTTAGGTTGAGACCTTTTCAGTGCACGTTGACTGGTAATGCGGCCAAATGGTATATAGAGTTTCCAGGGGGAAAATTTACATATTTTTCCGACTTAGCTAATATTTTCTTAAATCATTTTCAGTTGCCTGTCCGTTATGATGCCGGAACTGAACTTCTGGCCAACTTTCGTCAGGACACGACAACCCACATTTTTTACCATATTCAAGAATGGAGACGAACAAAGAGGCTCATAAAAGCCGAAATCCCTCTGGAGTACCGTCTCTAATGGTTTTTGAAATCTTTACAACTTGAGATCTCTAAGGATGTCTCGATGTCCGGAGTTTACTCCGAGGAGCAAGCTATTTTTAGGGCCCAACAATTAGAATTGATCTACTCTCAGTCTGGGATCCTACAAAAATACTTCCCAGATGCTCCTGGGTCAAAGGTTGACATAGCCAAGTCGAAGCCAGGTCCCCATGGGGATGGTATTGTTGGATCGGTAGACATCAATGTGGTGAACTTGTTGAGCCAATTGTAGTAGTTATCATTTCAAACTGCTTCAAACAACCAAGTCACATCATCTACTACTTCATCTTCCCAACCCTCTTCGATTAATGCCGTCCAATCTGATAACCCCAAAGGAAATCAAAACTCCAATGGGAAAAAGAAAGGACAAGGTAATAAAAAGAATCAGGATGGGAAGGCTAACAAAAATAAATCCGGCAATAATGCTGGTGGGGGTAGAAATGAGTCGAAAAAGAAAGTCAAGTTTCCATGCAAGTTGTGTAGTGGAGACCATTTAACTCATCTTTGCCTGAAGATTTAGGACGCTCAGCGCTTGTTAGGGTAGCAAGGGGCTTCTAGTTTTTGTGATGGGTTCTAATGTACATGTGGTTACTCGGTCACGTGATTACGGTGAAGCCAAAACTTCCAAGGACAAAACTGCTCCCAAAAATACCGACCTTCATTTTGAGCGACCCCCTATTGAGACTATACCACGGATACCGAAAGTTTCCGCTAAATGCGTAACTATCAATCCTAATGGTAGGGCCACCCAGAATTATTCCATTGTGGAGGATCTGGTCAAGTGTCCATGTGCCATGTCCGCTTTAGAGGTTCTCTAGTCATGTCCGACTCAGCGAAGTGCTTTACTCTTAGCAATTGGGGCAGTTGATCCAACCAACTCTTTTATGCTCACTTTTGACATGTTAAATGTCAAAAAGCGACTCCCTCATCACATGGCTTTCCAGATAAAGTCTACATACCAAAAGATTAATATTTTTCACACCGTTATTGATGAAGGAGCTTCCACGTGCGTCATGTCGATGTCTCGCTGGAAGGCCATTAGATCTCCTTCGGTTGTTCCTTCACCTTCCATTTTGACTGCGTTTGATGGGCATTCTCATAAGCCACATGGGATTATCCCGACCTTTCCTATATGTGTTGGAGGAAAGGTCGTTAATGTTGAAGTAGAGGTCATAGATGCTAACCTAGACTATAATCTCCTCTTATTAAGGAATTGGGTATACGAGATGGATGCCATCGTTTCGACTCTATTTCGTGTCATCTGCTTTCATCATGAAGGGAAAATCGTTAAGGTTGATCAATTGGATTATTGTCCAGTTGATCCTCAAGTAACTTCTGAATCTACTATCCCCTTAGTGGATAACCCTCGCCCGCCTACGAAGAATCTAGGAGTTGGGATGTATTCCTCATTGATGGGTACCTTTGTGTTTCCCTCTCCTATCGCTCGAACTAATGTTGTTTCATCATCCAAGGAGTCTCCTGGAGAAGGGTTCTTCCAAACTCATTATTTTTCGGACCATTGGACCTTGCCTTCACTTATGACCACATTAGCTAAAGGACAAGTAAATGGAATGGCATCCTCTATGTCTGCGGCTAAGCTATACCAGTCTATCGTTAACTCCGTAGACGACCACTCCACTCCTTCTTCTGAAGAGGAGTTTGAGGGTTATGTTGCCCCGGCTTAGGCCTTTGATTCCACCTCCGCCTTGGACTGCTTAGATATAGTTTTACCTTCTGAAGAAGCAATCCTCGAAATGATGATGGGTGTAGATCAACCTTGGGAAGACTTACACCATCGTTCATATTTCCTTCCTCCATTGTGAGAAGTGGAAGCTAGGTTCTCCAAGCTATTCACTAGTGATGTTTGTAAGATATCGAATCCTTTGGCTCCAGCACACTTTTGTGTCGAAGGTAATATGTCGGTGATCTAAAAAACGATATCTATAAACATCTCTAGGGACATGTTGAAGGCCCCGAAAATCGGGTCAACAACAAGGGGGATACCAGCCCGGTCCGGACCTTGGTTGGCAGCTCCTTATCCGTTTGGTATAGCAGGTCCGACTGGGGATATGGGACCAGTTTCCCAATTCAGTGTGTGTGTGTGAGAAAGATGGGTGTTTTTTTTCTAAATGGAATACCTCTATCTAATATAATGCTATGCTATTGTATTCTAATTAAAAAAAAAAAAAAAAAAAAAAACATAGAAATTTATGCTAACCCGAGGTATGATCTTTCTTCTATGCGATCTAAAAGGATTTTGAATAATAACTGGTAATAAAGATCATTCAGCTATCATAAGAAAATAATTTGATAAAGATAAGCTACTTCGTATAAGAAGTTAGACGAAATAGCTGTTAAAACTTATCGCATAAATGAACTATTCATACACTAAACATAAACCAATAGTTATCACCGTACAAAAGTGCCAATTGATAACTCAGACATCCATGTTGTAACATATAAATAACTGAAAACTGAATATCACTTTAACGCATAAGCAGAAATGGTTAAGAGATAAAAGTACCATTTATAACTAGTCCTACTCATGAGCTTCAAGAGATAGTTGATTTATCTCTCCTTGATTTAACATCTCCTAAGAGTACAGAAATGCAACATCAGTAGCAGATATCAAATGCAAATATCAAATAAACCATGTTCCATTCATTCACCAAAACCTCCTCTGAGGGTGCAAAAGTCCATGTTCTGAGGACAAGTTTTTGATAAATTTATGGACCCTTCTGTAAATGCATGAGAAGGGTTTAAATACTACTAACTAAATAACTTATTTACAGAAATTGAGGATTCGGTTTAAATGACCGTCCTCTTTCTAAGCAAAACTATTCTCAAATTAAATCTACTAACTATTTCTAAATCTACTCCTTAATGTCGCAAGCATTCAGTAATTTCCTGAGTAGAGTCGGCTAACCATCTTCTGCCTTTGTTTGAGTTAAGCAAACAGAATCGGCAAGAGCTGGCATTATCTTCTCAGTAAAATTGATGATACATTTGAGAGTCATCCAATGAATATGTAGCATTACCATGTATGCCTGGTAAAAAGCCCATTTCAACTTGGTTAACCTTTGGACTGCTTCTACTTTTCCTTCAATCTTCTGTTTCCAGTTTGCTTCTATCGCTGATTTCTTGCAATTTTCGGGGCTCGCAGGTGACTGAGCAACTAGGGACCTTCTTTTTCAAAAAATTTTCCTTAGCGATGTGTGATTAGCGCTAAGCACTAATCACGCATCAGAAACTGCCTCTGTTTCTTGATCTGGGCTTCCCTGATGCGGTTTTTTCCTCTTGCGCCTTTTTCTCTCATTCGGTATAAAGCCCGAAATTTGTAAAAATAGTGGTTCCTTGAGCTCTTGACCCTGAGAATTAAACTGTTTGTTTCTGGTATCAGCGTTGTTCAGTACCCATTCAATCATGGTTGTACATGAGAAATTGGTGATAGATGCCTCAGAAGAGTTCTGCGGCTCTTTTTCTTCATTGAATGGATTAAGTATACCTTCTGAAATGTTCATTGGAGTGTTGCCTTCCTTCCTCGTTGTTTTCTGCTTAATACCCTGTATAACGCTTCGTCCTTCTTTCCTGCAGTTCACATTGAGGTGGAAGTAATGATAAAGGACTAATGACAGGAAAACTTTTAAATGCCAAAGATATACAAGACATGCCACCTTACATGAGCTATTTCTTCGAAAAAAACAACACCCTACTTCATTAACAACTGGCAATAACTCATTAATTCGTATTAAAATACATGACCAACTTTTGGCTAAAAGTTTTTCTCGAACAATGAGCCAGAACCAATTGCGATGGAGGGGTCCCGCGTTTTTTCTTTGTGATGTCGCAGATCGCAGTATCACAATTTTGCAATGTCGCAATGTTATCGTGTTGTTTTTATCGCAGATCGCAGTATCGCAATTTTGTAGTATCGCAGTATCGGAATATCCCCATATCGCAATATCGTAGATCGTTATAATCCTTGTGTAATTCTTGTGATTTTTGCGATGTGCGATATGCGATATCGCATATCGGTGATTTTTTAAAGTTTTTCAATGTGAGTGTTGCTTCAGTATATTCAACGCGATGAGGTTTCGCGTCACAATCTCACCTTTTGTCATTTTAACTCATTTGAAGGTGTATCCTATCATCCTTTGCGCGATGCGATATCCTTTAAGGAGTAAATTTATTTTTCTTCATTATGAAACTTAGGTTTTTCAGATTTTTCAAGGTATTTTCCTAAGTCCATGATGTTGTAAGTTAATGTAACACTAACTAATTTTTTTGGGGGTCCCCACTTATTTAGTATTAGCAATAGTACTTCATAGGGAGGGGGGTTGTTGGTGGCCACAACGATTGGCGATTCACTTGGAAGAACCAGTTATCTCTGTATTTCTATTGAACCTTTTCAGCTTCCAAAATAGCGAATTTTTCAGAAAATTAAACTTTATTATGGAAAGATAAAGTACATTATGCTCTAACCTATCAATGACATTTTGCTTCAGCTATTTTCAACTTTGATTATTTGCTGCCTCAAGTTAGTCCTTGTGTTTACATTAGTCATTACTTGGTCTGTAAAGATAAAACAAAGTCTTCTCTGTAAACCAGTTTTAAAATATACTCATTTGTCGTAGGTAGAGCCTCTGCTGCCAGCAGGCATTCATAGACTCGACAGGGTTACCTTTTACCCAACAATGATCCTGTATCCTACTTAAAGAAACCTACAACCTCAAAGAAGAATCCACATCTACACTTATTGCTTTGATTTTCTTTTTTTATTCTTAAGAACATGTCTTGGTTTGGTGGCCAATTTATGACACAGTCATTCACTTGATTTATAACTTTGCTGAACAAGCTGGCTCGTGATGAGACCCCTTGCCTATTGATTGTAACAATCTTGAGTCATTGCCCTGTTATGGTATGCAGTATTTGGCAAAGTCAGCAAGTTATAATATCTGTGATTATGATAAGCCGGCTCGTGATGAGACCTCTCATTCTTCAAGATAAAGTTTATCTTCGGATTGTTCCTCCGAAAGTTGTGATTTCCTTAGCAGGGAGGAAGTCATTGTCTTCTTTAGATAGCTCTGGACAACAATGATAGAGTTTTTGGAAGTAACTGTTCTACAGAGAATCTTTATTTTGTTATTGATACCTTTCATTGCACTGATATAAAACAATTTCTTCACTAAAGGTTATTTTCATCAAACTTTTATGAAGTTGAAACTAGTGTCATATCTAGGTTAGAGTCTTTAACTGTATCTTTCAATAATAAAGATCCATTTTCCAAAAGATTTGCTATTTATACAAGCGAAAAATCAAAATGTAAAAGAGAGTTGGTATCTTTTTCGTAAATGCCTAATGTAACCATTCACAACTAGTTTTATTATGAAAAAGAGAAAAACTATTATTCTACAAAATAGAAGAATAATCTTCTATGGAAAAAATTTCTTAAGAATTTGTCCATTGACAGGCAAAGAGTCTCTTTTACCTGCTAAATCCTTTAACACAAATGTCGATGGACCTAAGGCTTCTACAATTTGAAAAGGACCAAGCCACATTCTTTGAAGTTCTGTATGTTTACCCTTTTCTTCGTGTGCCTTGTCCCATTTTAAAACTAAATCTCCCACCTGAAATTCGTTTCTCGTCATTATTTGAATCAAAAGAGGATTTTACTAGTGCCCGATGATGAGCATGCCTTTTCTTAGCTTTTTCTTGTTGTTCTTCTAATTTGAATATTTCCATTTGCCTTAAGTGTAATGAGGAAGTTGGTACTCCATCAATGTATTGAACTAGAGACAAAGAAGGAATCGCTAAATGAGTCGGAAGAACAACTTCTCTCCCATAAACTAAATTAAAGGAAGTACCGAGGGAAGATTTTTTCGTTATTCACTCTGCCCATAAAGCATATATTAAGGATTTATGCCAATTTTTATGATTTTGTTCTACTGTTCTTTTGATAATCCTGATTAGGTTTTTGTTTGTAGACTCGGCTAATCAATTTCCCTATGGATAATAATTGACCGAATATTTAAGTTTGAATCCTCTTTTAAGTGCAAATTCAGTCATTGTATTTCCAGAAAAGTATGATGCATTATCGAACATTAAAGCAGAAGGTAATCCAAACTTGGTTATTATAAATTGATCTATGAACTCAATGATATTTTTAGCATTAGCCGTCTTGAGTGGAACTGCTTCTACCCACTTAGTAAAATAACTTGTTGCTGTAAGGATATATCTATGTTGCTTGGAAGAGTGAGGAACGATCTCACCTATTATGTCCAATCCCCATTGACTGAAAGGTTGGTCGATGTTAACTAGTTGTAGTGGTAAAGATGGCTTCTTCTGTCTCCCAGTAGTAGTTTAGAAGACTTGACATTTCTTCACATAACTATGTGAGTCTTTGAATAACGTGGGCTAGTAATATCTTGCGTGCAAGATTTTATGTGCAGTAGCATCTCCAGCATAGTGTCCACCTGCTGGCCCATCGTGGAGTTCCTGCAGAGCTTTATCAGCTTCAGATTTCTCAAGACATCTAAGTAGAACAGAATCGTAATTCATTCTAAAAAGAATATTATCTATGAGCTAATACTGTTTGGCTTTTAATCTTAGAGCTCTTTTCTTTGTGTAATCAAGGTATGAAGGGGCATATCCATTCTTAAGATAATAAATAATATTATAATGTCTGCTCATCGTTTAGGCTTACCTCGCACACTTGTACCTCTATAGATGGGATTTCAGAAATTTTCGACGCTCCAGCTAGCATTTTGCAAAAGCCTTGACCTCTTACAATGTTTGTTGGTTTAATTTTTATGTCATATTCTTGTAAGGCAGTTACCCAATTTGCCCTCTTCTCACCCACATCCTTTTGTACTAGAAGATTCCTTACCGCTGGAAACGGTACTATAATTTTTGTGTGGGTTTTGAGTAGAAAAGGTCTGAAGTATTTGATTGCTTTGAAAACAGCATAAGCCTATTTCTCCACGTCTGAGTAATTTAATTTAGCACCTTACAAATTTGAACTGAAAAAAGCAATTGGTGCTTCCACCTTTTCTTGATTCGTTTGAGTGAGTATCGCAGCATATGACTTATCTAAGGAAAATGTGTATAAAATAAAAGGCTTTGAAAAATTCGGAGTTGTTAAGGATGGAGCATTAATAATAGCCTGTTTGATCAGGTTAAACGCATCATGTTCATCTTGGCCCCATTTAAAAATGAATTTCTTTTTTATCATAGTTTGTAAAGGAGATATGATTCGTGAAAAATCTGGAACAAATATCTTTACAAAATTGATTTGACCAAGGAAGGATTGCATGGATTTTTTGTTATGAGGTAGGGATATTTCAGAAATTTCTTTGATTCTGTCAGAGTCGATGTGGATACCAGATTTTGACACTATGAATCCTAGAAGTTTCCCTTCACTTAATGCGAAAAAAGATTTCTTTGGGTTAAGTGAAATTCTATACCTTAAACATCGTTGGAATATTTGCTTCAAGTCTTTGAGATGGTTGCCTCATTTCTTGGAGTACACTGTTATATCATCCAAATAAATTACTACAGATTTATTGACTAAACCTGTAAATGCAATGTCCATGGCTCTCTGGAATATGGCACTAGCATTAATCAAACCAAATGGCATCTTTCGATATGCATATGTGCCCCATTTAGTTCTGAATGTGGTCTTCAATTGATCATCAGGATTTACCAGAACTTGATTATATCCTGAAAATCCATCCAAGAAAGGCATTAATTTTGAGCCTGCCACTGCCTGCAATATCAGCTCCATAGGTGGTAAGGGAAAATTGTCCTTTTGACAGGATTTGTTGAGATTGCGAAAGTCAATACAAATCCTAATATCTCCATTTTTCTTTCTAACAGGTACCATATTGGAGACCATTTAGAATGTCTAACGGAAAAAATTATCTTGGCTTTTAACAGTTTATTGAGTTTGCTTTTTATCTGATTTTCTAAGTTGGGATGAATCTTTCTCAATTTTTGTTGGACATGTTTTTCATTATTGATCATCGGAATAGTATGTTGGATGATAGAGGTGTCGTATGTTTTAATTTCATCATAATTCCAAGCAAAAACGTTTTTGTATTGTCTTAAAAGACGAATATATGCTAGCTTTTCTTCGGGGACTAGGCCAAGGCCTAGATTTATGTTTTGGGGTTTGGCGTCGGTTCCTAGGTTTACCAATTTGTAATTCAAGGTCGAGCTTTGGAGCTTTGAATTGGTAGACCTTTTAAACCGATCTTTCAAATCATACAGGTCTTCTAACTTGACCACTGATTTAGATATAGCATTGTGAGTGTTATCTTGCTATAATTGCTGATCATGTTGATCTTCGTCGATTATTTGGTTGGAGTAGGATCCTTCAGAAGTAAGGAAATTTACGATATCAGGATTGTCATTGAATATTCTCCAATTTGTGATGTTGTCAGGAATAGAAGGTCTAAAGATTAATTCTATTGAGAATCTATCTGGACTAAAATCTTCTGAAGGAATGAGCTTAGAAGCTACGTTAGCTAAAAGGTCAATGCTTGCATTCTAGGGTCTGAGAATTGATGAAATATTGAATACTGTAAAATGCTCAGTCAGATCTTGAACTAAAGATTGATAGTGTTTTAGATGACCTGATAGGCAATGTATAGTATTTTGTACTTGTGTGACTACAATTTCAGAGTCTCCGAAGACTTGGAGATACTTTATGTTTAGCCTGATTGCTTTGTACAGTCCCTGAACTAAAGCTTCATATTCTGCTGTATTGTTGGTACAATCAAATTCAAGCCTGCATGTTAGCATGATTTTGTCTCCTTCTGGACTAATTAGCACGCATCCTGCTCCTGCTCCTTCGTTAGATTTGGAACCATCAAAAAATAATTTCCAAAACAAAGATTTATTTATAGGTTTATCTAAAAAATTGATACATTTTGAACTATCCGTTTGAGAAAAGTTTTCGACTTGGGACAAAACAGAATGTTCTAAATATGGGGACGTATGAGCATTCAAATTGTCGAGAAAAGAATCTATTGAATAATTGCCAATTATGCTACTGTTATATGCTACTGGTTCATTTTCCCCTTCTAACTCCGTTAGTATGTACTTCTGATGTAATTCTCGTTCAACTTTTATTTGATTTGGCTTACCATTGTAAGGCAGCCACATATGCGACCAGTCAGTTGAGAAGTATCCATGCATTTTTTCTGACCAATCCCTGCTAAGAATTAAGCCATAAAATTCAGGGATATCAGCCACTAAAATGTCAATCACTTGACATACCTTCAGGTTGGATGACAGCCTTATGGTTACTTGATTTAGTTCGCTGATGACTTCAACTTGAGACCGATCCAGCTGGACTATGTGAACAATGGATTTCTGTGGTTGAATGTTTAATTTGGTGCATATGGACTTCGGTAAAATATTCGATGAAGCACCTGAATCCACTAAACAATTATGTACATTTTTGTTAAAAATTTCATAAGTAAGGAGAAAAGGGGGAGTATGAGATATCGATCTACCTCCAATTAAAGCAATGTCGTTTGTATCAATCTTATTAGTCGTATTACTTGGAGGTCTTCCCATGTTCTGAGAAGCTTGAGAAATTAAAGTGGCAGGCAAAGGTGCAACTGGCACAACATGTAATTCTTTCATCATTATGTTTTGTTGATGCTTTAGCTTGCTCAATTCGTACAGAGTGATATTTGCCCTAGTCTTTTTCATGTCTTCTATGATATTGTACTCCATTTCATTCGAAACGATCAGCGTTTTAGATGGAGTAGGTGAATCTATTTGGACTGGGCTAGTTTGAGTCGCTTTAGATGTGTTTTCTTTGTTGCAACTTTATCCTTCGTTGTAGAGCTTGCGCTCTTTGTTTTTGGGGTACTTTGGGGAGGATCAAGCTGATTTCTACTTTGTGTGTTAACTGGGAATACTTCTTGATCTTCCTCTTGTGGGAGGATGAAATCTCACATTCCTTGTAATTCTACAACTTCTTCATCATCAGTTTGCCCTTCAGTGACAATTTCCTCTTCCTCTTCCTCGGATTCAACATTTGTTATAGCATTGGGTAGCTTTGAATCCGTTGGCGGGCCTCTTTTAAAAGCTCTGTAGGGCCTTTTTGAAGAAGTTTCTGCTACTTTCTTTTTTATGTCAACCATTTCATTGGACATGGTCTTAAGAGCTTTTTGCAATCCCTCCAAATCAAATGGATCTTTTGCTTGTTTCTTCTTGGACTCTTCTTTGAAGGTGACCTTCTTAGACTTCCGATCTTCTGTCGTGGATTTCTTCTCTAAGGCTATTATACGTTTCTCTACTGCTATGGCTTCTTTCATATTTTCAGCAAGGGTTGTTTTATTAGCCCTATCCACAAAGATTTCTATGTTTGATGGTAATGCAATGATATACCATTCACATCGCACTTCGTCACTCGGCTGGGAAGTAGTAGGAATTTTGTTTAGAATCTTATTGAAACGTAGATTGAAATCTTTGATCGATTCTCTAGATTCTGCCCTCAGGTTGGATAGGTCATTGATTAACATTTCCGTAGACCTATCATCACCAAACTTGGTTAGAAATTGGTCTTGGAAGATGTCCCAACTGGTAATAGATCTAGAGGGTAATGAAAAATACCACAATCCGGCTGTTCCTTGTAGGGTCTACGGAAACAGTCGAACAACAACATCTTCATTAGTAACCCCATTGAGGTTGATGGATAGCATAAAGTTGTGTATGTTCTCTTCTGCTACCATGCCTGCCTCAAGATTGAACTTGGGCAGCCATTTCTCAGGATGGGTCGGTATTTGACTCAAGGGCGCAGGCATTAAGACTGCCCCAGGATTGTTCTATGGAGACTGGGATATTGCTGAACTACTAACATGGGGATTTGCAGAAAATGATCCCTCTGGTTGAGAAGACGAGGTAATTATGATCACAGATGATTGAGGAGGAGTTGTAGGGATTCCACTAGGTGGGTTGATAATGGTCTGGGGTGGTGGAGTAGATGGCTGACTTTGCAGTGGAGAAGTTGAGATGGATGATGTTGATGAAAGAGTCTCGCTATCAAACCCTTTAGGTGACTTCCTTGCTCTTTTCCTTTTAGGAAGAGCTAGTTCGGTTGGCCGAACACCAAACTTTTCACTCTTAAATCTGGTGAGGGGATGAGCAGGGTTATACTGCGAAGTCACGCTGCCCTGAGATTTATTAGATCTTTGAGGGGAAATGGAAAATTGCTAAAGTTTATGAATAAGAGATTCGACTTCGGGAGGTTCAATAACCAATTGTTCTGAAATGTCAGGATTTGTAGTAGTGAATGATGCTCTAGCAACTTCTAACTCTAGATTTAAGTGTAATGGAGAATTCAGAGGAGATGGCGAGGGAGATTTACTCTCTGAATGGTATTTTGATTTGGATTTACTTGCCATTCATAGTTCAGGCACTCCTTCTAGTGCAAAATATGTTGAAGGCCCCGAAAATCGGGTCAACAACAAGGGGGATACCCACCGAGTCCGGACCTTAGTTGGCAGCTCCTTATTCGTTTGGTATAGTGGGTCCGACTGGGGATATGGGACTAGTTTCCCAATTCAGTGTGTGTGTGTGTGAAACATGGGTTTTTATGTTCTAAATGGAATAATTCTATCTAATCTAATGCTATGCTATTGTATTCTAATAAACAGAAAAAAAAACATAGAAATTTATGCTAACCCGGGGTGTGATCTTTCTTCTATGCGATCTAAAAAGATTTCGAATAATAACTGGTAATAAAGATCATTCAGCTATCATAAGAAAAGAATTCGATAAAGATAAGCTACTTTGTATAAGAAGTTAGACGAAATAGCTATTAAAACTTATCGCATAAATGAGCTATTCATACACTAAACATAAACAAATAGTTATCACCGTACAGAAGTGCCAAATGATAACTTAGACATCCATGCTGTAACATATAAATAACTGAAAACTGAATATCACTTTAACGCATAAGAAAAAATGGTTAAGAGATAAAAGTACCATTTATAACTAGTCCTACTCATGAGCTTCAAGCGACAATTGATTTATCTCTCCTTGATTTAACATCTACTAAGAGTACAGAAGT
>APFE030986138.1:0-17088 GCA_000404065.3 Pinus taeda
AGGGGCGAGAGGGGACATCCTTGTCTGAGCCGTCTTTCTAAGGTGAAGAAAGGGGTGGCTTCCCCATTAAGTAGAACGCTACATGTTACGTCCGTGATACAGCTCATTGTCCACTTAATGAACTCATAGGGGAAGCCAAGATGTGTAAGGAGCAGCCTTAAATACAACCAGTTTTCTCTATCGAAAGCTTTGGAAAGATAAATTTTGAGAATCATACCCTTCTGTTTTTTGGTCTGCAGGGTGTGAATGAGCTCTTGTGCTGAAGCGATGGCCTCATGGATTTGTCTATGATGCAAGAAGGCAAATTATTCAGAGGATATGTGCTGGGAGAGAATAGGCTTAAGGCGATTTGCAATGATCTTAGCTATGATTTTGTAGAAGCAATTGCAAAGTGAGATGAGCCGGAAATCATCGAAGGAGAACGGGTCATTGGTCTTAGGGATGAGGGCAATAAAGGTGGATTTGATAGCTAAAGATATTCTGCCCCTCCTCCTACTATCCTCCACAATATGCAGAAGATCTTGCCCCAGTGAAATTATATAATGTCATATGGACAAGTAATTAAACATACATAGCATATTATTTTTTCTCTTTTATTATAGCCAAGGTTAACTTTATATTTAGAGAATTTTTTTTAAGAGACACATGTCAACTCCAGTTTTAGCACAAATATACTTACACATTGTGTTCACACTAGGTTATAGAATGATCCTCTCACCTCAACTAGATTTTTCTTTTTTTTTTTCCTGCTTATCGTTTGCTTCCTCTTTGACATCATTATCATCATAAGTAATGTGTCATGCATCATAATTTTCCTTCTTATGACCTTCATTTGCATGCTCATGAAATATCACATCTTTTATCGCAGAAACTTTGTATGTGAAAGAATCAAACAACTTATATGCTTTATGATCTTAACATTAACCAATAAAAATACACTTGATAACTTTTGAATTAAGTTTTCTCCTATCTTGTTCTTGGACATTTGGCATTGTGTGCATGGATAGTGTCCAAGAGTCATGTTGAGGAGTTGTGTTGGGCAGTTGGCTTTCCTAAAAACTAGCAAGAGTGTTGGCAGTGATGTCAATTAGACAAGCTTGGTTGTTTGTTGCAACTGATGTTGGTAGTGATGGCCCGGGAAGAATCTCATGGTAGCTGCAAGTTTCATGTAGAGAATCATCATAGTAGCATTCTTATTGGAAAAAAAATAAAATGATGATTATAGAGATGGTCGGGGATGGGAGTCCATGGGAGTTGTAGGCCTGATGCTAAGGACACATTGTGGAAGTGATTCCTAGTTGTCTTGAGATTTTAAGACCAGAAGATTGGCATTGAGGTTGGAGCCATGTTTTGAGGTATCATATGGGCTCAATGGCTAATTGGACCCCTTCAATTGGAAAGTGATCTCAAAGAGAATTCCAACGATATGCATAAGTCTAGAAATGGACTTGTGGGTCAAACGTTATGACCTGCTGAAGTTCAGTGTGTTAAAAACCTAAGCAAGGAAGAATCCTACATATCGCAAGCCCACAAATTAGAGGTGTAGTGAGATCAGAGACCAGAGATTGGAGACGAATCCATCAAAGAAATAAAAAATCAGAGGACTTGGGGAATCACATTTTGACGTCCCGACTAATCCTAATCGGTGATTGGAGGATCTGTGGTGCAGCGCAACAGTGTATGCATTTCACCGATCAATGAGTTGTGATATCGACAATCAAAGGTCTCGACATATCAGAGGGCATGCCATATCAGTGATTGCATATTAAGGACATAGGAAAATCAGCAATCACAATTGGAGGTCCCGCATATTAGAACTACGACAAATCATGGATTTGAGCCTCTAGTGTTAAATCATTAGGAAAGCCAAATATGAAAATACAAAGGACTTCATTACAAAACAAAGGTTGGGAGGCCTCTTTCTCTCTCCTCCATGAGGACACGTGGAGACATCCAATTGGGTCTAATAAGGACACGTAATAGCTGGCAGATGAGCTCTGATAAGGACAGATGGTTGTGAGGTATTGGATCTAATAAGGATACATGGGAACAAGTGGTGAGCTCTAATCAGGACACATGGAAAGATCTGATTAGTTCTGATACGACCAAGTGGATGTTGTCTTCATCATGATAGGAAAATACACAGGGATACGTCGCAGAAAATTGAGGTGTCTTAAGGTGGCCTAATGGGTCATATTCAGGTGACACATGTCACCACTCAGAAGATGCCATGTGGCAGGTGACAATGTCACATCGAAGATCGGCAATTGGAGGCTTGCAATGGTTGTCACATTGGCCACCTTGGTGAATCACTGATTCAGTGGCAATGATATAAGCACTGGCACATGGTCACGAAGAGTCAAAGAACGGAGGGCTAGGGCCAAACACAGAGGGCCATCAGTGATTGGCGATTGAATGTTTGTGATGGATGGCACATGGTCACAGTTGCAAAATTGTCGATTAGAGGGCTCCGATATGGTTACTAAATGGTCACAACGCTCGGTCATATAGTGGAGATTCGGTGAGAGCTAAAATAGAAGAGTTTTGAATATCAATGGTCGGGAAGCCGCAGTTTGCAATCTTGCACCAATGTGAAGTTACGATGGAAAATATCTGATAATGCAATAGTACAAAGGTGTATTGATGGTGTATGGGTCGATAGTTGTAGGAGTAAATAGAGAACAAAGCTTTGGTCGTAGGATGAATGACGACTATCATGGATCAGTTTAAGATCTCTGAGAACAAGGAAGCACGGATAATGGTCGAGACAATGTCCATGCCTAAAGAACAGAGAAGCCATGCTAAAGTACAGTCAAGCTCTGTGAGCCTTGAATAGTCATGGTGAGTCTCAGTGATGGGAGAGATGCAATATAGAGAGTACCGTGCTTGGTTTGAGTAAGTAGCTGCACTGAGAATTAATTCTCTGTATGGGGAAATAGTCAAGTGCCCATTCTCAATTGAATGTAGTGGTAGAGACCAAGTTCGATGTAGAAAACAAAATGTAGGGCCATGCCTAAGTACAATGTGTTGTGTAAAATAAGGACAATGCAGTAGCATCGATCGGGGAGATAGCAGAGGAACAAAACCCAGGAGCTTGATTTAGCATGTGGGGTAAAGAAGCATAGTTGTTAGAGACAGGCAATAAAAAATACCTCTAAGTGTGAGTAGTGTTTTGTGAAGCTAAGGAAGATCTAGTTCCACAGAGTGGGGCCGACACTATGTAAGCGAGGTTGAAGGTGCATGTGCACTGTGTAAGAAAGGTTGAAGTTCCTATGCTCTATGTTTAAGATTTAAGTGCACATGCTCTGTATTTAAGGCTGAAGTGCCTATGTGATGTGTGGGACGTCAAAAGTTTCTATGAGTTGATGTGAGCAGAAGCCCGAGAATTGAGCCTATGCTGTGTGAATCAAGGCCAAGAGCAAATTGTGTTGTGGAAAGCAGAGTGGCAAAGAGAAGTGTGTTCTGGAATCAACTGTATTTTGTAACCTTCCATTCATGTATGCATTTTAAAATTCCAATTCACATAATTGGCATCATCCAACTCGGTTTCTTTATTTAGATATGATTGTGCAAGAGGATTAGCCATTCTGAAACAAATGTTTCTCCAAATTCAAATCCATAACTAATTTTTAAGCTCACAAACAATGATTTCATATTTCAAGAGATTCATAATTAACCTCAGAAAAATTCAAATAAATACCATATACATAATTCATTAGCGCCATATTTTGTAGCAACTAATTCCATGCAATATTAATTTTAGTTTCAAAAAAACTCACCAAGCTTCAAATCTTAACAAACAATGGATAAGAACTAAGTCAAATGTTGTGTAGTACTTACCAATGTGTGGTTTGATGCCATTCTTCTATCTCCAAAGCACACCATCCAAAAATTTCTCATCAATAGACTTGTTGGGATGCAATGTAGGTTCAAACTACATATAAATATCAAGAATGAGCTCAGATGGGTTTGAAGGATTAAAATGATAAAAAATTATAATCTCTTGAAAGTAATTAAATTAGACCTGGGCTCAGATGGATTAAACCCTTTAAATGATAATGTAATTAGGATGTGACATAACCATTATGCTTTACGTTGATAATCCCAACATCAAAGAGGCAATGGACTATGAATTGTTGAAACTCGAACTGCAGGTCAAGAGGCATGCCAATTTAAGCCTCGTGGTTGACCCCTTCTCAAAGTTGTGGAATAACTTATTCTAGGCACAATATGCTATTGAAACCGACTTTTCCATAAATGGTTACCATTCAAGCTTATGTTGGTCATTTGAGTGCCTTGTGAACACTTTTAGAGAAGAGATTAGATGCAAAGGAAAATAAAGACTGATTTATGTACATTTATAGCCCCTATCCTAAAAATAATGATTTGTGTACATTTATTGCAACCTATTAAGAAAATTACCTCTTTTTATTACAATAAATTTGAAATGATAGTTGTAATTCATAGCCTCATATTTCCTATATTAAGTCTAGCCCAAAGGTAGCAGGATAGGTATTTTCAAGGTAGTAGGTATTCCAAGAAGAATAAATGATTTTGAAAAATTATTTCCCCTCCTTTTGAGGGCATTGGGAAATGCTAGGACTAATGTGGTTACATGCAAAAAATACACCTTTTCTTTGACTCATTGATCACAGATAGTGTCATAGTCTTAGTTTCCACTTTTGATGCACACTTCGAGCAATTGCTTAACACAATTCTCAAACTTAGTCAGGAACATCCCACACATCGGGTTTCACCTCCAAACACCACCGCTCTATGATCTCATTTGCAGCCAAATCTGAGGGAAAGGTCATCATAAAGAAACCTTTTATAGTCCTTTTATAATAGGCACCTCGTCTCTTGCCATTTCCCATTTCTTTGAAATGTAATTCGTGATGAACTTCACAAAGAACCACCTAGCTCATCCAACAATCACCTTCTGAGCAGCCTCCAATACTTCATCCATCTGAACATCCTCCTCAAAAATCAAATCTTTCTCACCAGACTTCAACCTATCATTTTTCCTTTTCCTTCCCTTCTTCCTAGCCGACTTATGCTTGTGTTCCTCCTTATCCAAACTAGGGTATCATCGACCAAAGCCTCACTTGTTGTATATAAATTTCAAATTTATTGTATTAATATATTTAATATATTTTTTTGTGAAATATTAATACATATTTAATATATTATTTGACAAATTTTCAATTTCGTTGTTTAAACTGGGTTTCTGACAACCTGTATGAATTCAACACTATGAATTCAAAACTCTCCAAAAAATTGAAGAGAACATACAACAATCTCAAGTACTTAACTAACACTATTATCAAATACATAATTATTTATATTTTACTTAATTTAATTGTTTATTAGTTAAAATAGAATTAACTTATACTTTTAAATTATGTTTTATTTTTCAATATTTTATATAAATAAATAATATAATATTCACACCAATACTCTCTTCCCTTTTTCTTCAATGATATCTATCTATAATAAATATGTAATCTTCTTTTCCAAAATTTATACACAAATTAAAAAAAAAAGTAATACTATAATTAACTATGATGTCTACAAAAGTAAATAATATATATTAGTAACATCGATAAACATCAAAAACACTTATTTCATAATACACATCACATTACCGGACATTAATAAAATAATAAAAATTAATTAAATTATAATTTTGTTTTGACAACATATTATTATTGGCATTATTAATTAAAAAAATAATATATAAACTCAACAGATACACATTTAAACAAATAATGTAAAAAATTCGTAAGAATAGAGATTCACCCCATTTGTTATTGATAGTCTTCTAGAATTTTTTGCAATACCATGGGCCAATGCTATGGCTTATCAATTCCACATGCCCAAAAAAACCATCACTCATTTCATGTGACACTTGTTTATATGACATTTTTTTTAATTAATCAATTTAATTAAAAATAAAAAAATGACAACTACGCCCGATCGGACTGGATGACATGGCATGGAGTAACATGACGACCTGGCGGCGCACGATCGAAGGAGTAATGAAGATCGAATGAGGTAGGAATAATGCAAGCAGGTGGAGCGATTGGCAGGGAGAACAGGCCGATCAGGGGCTCAGTAATGCAGGCGATCCGAGCAGCGGATGGGACGGTAGGACGGCGAGCAGGCAACACCATTATGTGATGGACCGTGAGAGCAGATACAGCCATTACCTCGGTAATGATTCAACCAGGACGCGAGTTGTTAAAACGGGAGTAAGAGAGGGATAAGTATCTGCGAGGATTGCCAAATTTCTGTCTGCTGCGACCTGGTGCGCTGGGGGGCTGGGTTAATTCGTGGTGAGGACGACTTAATAGTGGTAGACTGCTACCTGGTGTGCTGGTGGGTTGGGTTAGCTATCGTGAGGAAGGCACGAGGCGGAAGTTGCAGCGGAAGCAGGACAATGGAAGGAGAAGGCAGCGGAAGCGGGAGGAGGTGGCTGCAAAGCGGGGGGCAGGAGGTCCATCATAAAATTCCTGCGGACTTGAAGGGCAAGCGGAAGGTAGATGCAGAGGGGAAACCGCCCGTACAGTTTGTGGAGATTTCTGAAGAGGAAAATGAGGAGCAGCAGGACATCCATGGGGAGGAGGTATGGAGGAATCGCTAGAAACGCCTGCCGGGAGAGGATAGCGAGGATACTGAGACTGCGAGGGACCGTGCCGTTGGCAGGAACGGAGGTGGCCTGCGAGGCAGAGGGAGAAGGGGTCGCGGCCGAAGGGGCCAAGGAGGCCGTCAGCGAAAGGATATGGTGGAGGGAAGAAGCCAGAGGGGACGTCAGTACAGCCCTCTCCAGGAGCCGGAGGATGAACCAGCGGCAGGCGACGAATCCAGGCGGACCAGACAGACCATCAGCGACAGGATTCGAACTGCGGAGAAGGAATACAGAGAAAATTCAAATCCAAAAGTCAGGAAAATAATGGAGCATTGGGAAGAGGATGCTATACAAGCGCAGTCAGAAGAGGAAATGGAAGATTGGGCTGCCATTATGCCTGACCCTAGCCATACCAGGGGTAGAATGACTCTCTATAAACAATCCCTCCATCTCTATTGGGTCATGAAGCATCTTATGGCAAAAGCCTTAGAGCAGGTTGCCATGGAGATGGCAGAAATGGTCCAAAGTCTCCCCAATGTCAAAAAGGAGCTGAAGGACATAGTTATCACCATGCTCTTGCAGGAAAAAAGATTGGAGCATTTGCAGAACCAGATCGTGGCCAGTGGAGTTTTGGTAAAGCAGGAGAAAGGTCAGCAGGCTGAACCAGACAACTAGCGCTCGACGGTATGTTCCTGGTTTTTCTGGAAACTCTTGGTTTTTGCTTTCGTTTGGCATGCGATATATAGCTGTTTTTATATGTAGGAAGAACTTAGTAGTTTATAGTATGGCTATAGATATAGAAACCGATCTGGAAAACTGGTTTGAATCAGTGGTAAAAACTCAATTTTGTCTTAATCTGCCTTTTCTGGATGGTCAAGAGTCCCGGTTTCCCTTCGGGGCGGGATGAGACCATGATGTAACTGCTGCATATATTTTGTTAATAGAAATGGACATACTCAAATTACAAAAAAAAAAAATGACAACTACCTTCGAGATAAATCTCAATCATTGAGGCTTGTATACTACTAAAAATATCCTATAATATTCCATAGTGGTTAAATCCCTACCATCCACTCTTAATTATCGATAATTAAATTAAAATTTAAGAAACTCTATTATCAAATAGCCACACTTATAGACATAATTACCACTTACTAATTATTAATAACTAAATTAGAATTAGAAACTATATCCTTATATCAACACTCCTACCAACACAATTGCTAAAAATATATATAAAACAAGTAAATGAACGGGCCTATCAACATAATTACATAAAAAAAATACATAAAGTAGGTAACATAATTATTTTTAAAAATATATACCTACCAACACAATTACTAAAAGTATATATATAACAAGTAAAATGAACATGCCTATTAACATAATTACATAAAAAATACATAAAGCAGGTAACATAATTACTTTTAAAAATATATGAAACAATTAAAATAAACACAACTATCAATATAATTACATAAAAAAATAAAAAAAATACATAAAATAGGTAAACTAGACATGCCTATCAACATAATTACTTTTAAAAATATATGAAACAATTAAAATATATAAAACAAGTAAAATTAACACGCCTCTCAACATAATTACATAAAAAATTACATAAAGTAGGTAGAGTAGACATGCCTATCAACATAGTTACTTTTAAAAATATATTAAACAAGTAAAATGAACACGCTTATCAACATAAAAAAAAATATAATGTAGGTAGAGTGGACACGCCTATCAACATAGTTACTTTTAAAAATAGATGAAACAATTAAAATACATAATATAATATAGGTAGAGTAGACACGCCTACCAACATGATTGCTTTTAAAATTATATAAATTATTAAAATATACACGCTTATCAAAATAATTACTTAATAAACAATTAAAATATAATAAACAAGTAAAAATGAACACGCTTATCAACATAATTACATAAAAAAATATATAATGTAGGTAGAGTGGACACACCGATCAACATAGTTACTTTTAAAAATATATGAAACAATTAAAATACATAATATAGGTAGAGTAGACACATCTATCAACATAAATACTTTTAAAACTATATAAAACAATTAAAATAAACACGACTATCAACAATATTAATAAAAATTACATAAAATAGGTAAACTAAACATGCCTATCAACATAATTACTTTTAAAAATATATAAATAATTAAAATACACACGCTTATCAAAATAATTACTTAATATACCATAAATATCTTCATAATTACCATCTAATAATTACCAAAATTATGAAATAACATCTATCAACATAATTATTTTAAAAAATACATAAAACCTAAATACTTTTAAGTATTCAAAAAACAAATAAATTTTATTAAATAAATAAGTAAAACACAACATTGTTCTAACTATTAAAAAACAAATAAAAAAACCTTTTTTCAAAATATTACCAAATATATTTTTGATATATTACGATGAATTAATCTCGTTTTACCGAGATTTGTCCTCGTACGGGTCAAATTCTATTTCCATCGGCAAAACACTAATCTGCAAAAACCTAAAACCCTAATCCGCAAAAACCCTAATCCGCAAAAACCTAAAACCCTAATCCGCAAAAACCTAAAAACATAGGTGAATGGCCTCAAAAAGGATGAGGAAAATGATCCATAGATAAATGTATGGATTCTGGCTTAACACAAGGTATCCGCTTCCATCTTCTTCCCATCTCTCTTTCGCTGTGTGGAGGAGCTTAGCATTGTCTGCCAACAAGAACAATGACGAGCAGGAAGGAAGAAGAGAATGACAATACGAGCAGAGATCAGAAAAGTGAATATCTGCCACAAGCAGGTAGAGAGCATGATGAATCTCTTCCCCCGCCTCCAGGAAACGAAAACATACAGCCAGGGGGGTCAATGCATGCAGAACCACCGAGGTTGGTTCCAATCGGCTTAAATCAAGGAGATGAACGGCGGAGATCTATACTTGAGGCATTACAGCAACGCCAATATTATAAAGATGAAGCGCGAATGTTTTCAAGCCTCAAAGGGCAGGTTACCGAAGAATCGGTAACTTCAATCGTCCAGCATCTCCATGGTATTGACAGCGACAACGAACGCTTTCTATTTATCAGGAAAGAGCCGGGAAGGATGCTTGATGGTGACAAATGGACAAGGACAGATGTAGACTGGGCACTGAATGATTGGATAATTTCTCATCAGGTCGACCAACCCGCAACGATCAGGGACAGAAGCACTTCATCGAATCCCAGTCAGAAAGGTAAGCAGGTTATAAGAAGCTACAACGTTGAAAATCGCGACCAAGGCACTTCATCGCGTCCCCGTGATAAAGGTGAGAACCTTATAAGCCAACCTTCCAGGCAAAAATATGGTTATCTGCCACAGCTCTACGAGGAACTTGGCAGTTCTATGCCCGGATTTCTTGGAAACAGCGAGGAAGTCGAAGATTTTTTAGTTGGGGGAAAGGAAAAGCTTGAAGAGATCCGTCGGGAGTTGAGTTGCCGTTCCCGTGCTCGTAGTTCAGAGAAAACCCATGCTGAAAATATGGATGACATAGAGCTAATCGAGTGTCACAGCCCTTCTGGCGAGCGGAAAAAGGTTTGCACTTTGTGGGGTGTTGACCTTTATGAAGAAGACTGTGGGGATCCTCCGGGGAAATCTATGCCCGACGTGGGGTCAAATTAAATGTGTACTGAAAATAGGCGAATAAAATCAGAGTTGTTCGCCTTTTTAACATTCCAGTTTTTCGAAACTAGACGGGCAGATCTCCACCTCGCAGCAGTCCCCTATTGCTCCTCCTCTCTAATGGCGCTCTTCATGGTTTCTCCACATCTTTTTTCCGTTTGCAGGGACGTGATCGATCCTCGGCATTTCCTCCTTTTGGTCGAAATGCTATTCATCTTTATGTCTGTTTTTCTTCATATTTTTCAGTCACAGGATGGTTTCATACATATTCCCCTTTCTGGTAGCTGAAGATACATTTATCTGTCTCTTTATATCAGTATTTACAGCCATCTATGTACGAGGTTGTTTTATCCTTCTCCGAAGGAGGCCTCTCCTGCGCCATTTTGTCATCTAAATTTTTTAGACAGGGTCTTTATGATCCAAAAACAGTTTTTACTTTCTCTTTGCAGCAGATCAGGTCGATGAACCCGTCACAAAAGTTTTTCTTTGGACTGGTTTTTTATGGGTCTTTTCATATTTTTCCCTTATCAGTTTTGGGAGAAATGTCAATCAGCAGTTTTCAGGTGGTCTGATAGTGAAAATCTATTATATGTAAAACTTTTTATATTCTTAATAAAAAGTTTTCGCTTTTTTTCTCCGGAAAAACATTCAAGTTTTTCGTATTTCTGTATTTAAGTTACTATCACATCGATACTATCACTTCCTTCGATGGGTTTATGTCATGGTTTCCCTTTCGTTATATCATTCTTGCTGTATTTCATCTTTAAATATCGAGCACTTTGTTTCTCCAGGGAAAGCTCATTTTGTTTTTCTCATATGATTATTTCCATTATGCTTGTTTCTAATGCGCTTTCGATGTTGATCACTGTTGATCAATATTTTCATGTTAACTTCCCTCAACACATTGAAACTTAGCTTGCGGATTTCTTAATCAAGATGGTATTGAAATCCAAGGCTATATTCAATTAAATAATGTTTCTTCAATGATTTTCAAGTTACCATAGTTCATCTTATTTAAGCATTTTTCTTTTAGGGTGAGATATGAACATCTTTAAAGAATTTTATGAGGATGTTCCATAATCAAAATGTAGAATATTTTTTTTCACAAAATAATAGAATGGAAAATTTTAGATAGAAATTGTATAACCAGTAGTTGTGTTTGAAAAATCAAATGACATTATCAAATTCAATGGTTGTAGTGAAATATTTAAATGATGGGAATTTATTAAAAAAAAAATTATTTAAATAAAAATTCCAGTGGTTATTGTTAATAAAAATAAAAATAAAAAAAAATTCCATGTCTAATCTTAATACAATTTTTGTATTAGGATATTACTCTTTAATGTCTAAAATAGCTTTTGTTAATAAAAAAATAAAATTTTTCCATGTCTAATCTTAATTCAACTTTTGTATTAGGATACTACACTTTAATGTCTAAAATAACTTGATCATACTTTGATCTTGGTTTGGTCCATCTCTTCCATTCAATTTAGATACCTTTGCATTCACTGGTTCTCCATGCAATCATTCATATGTTAATTTTTATTCATTTTTCTTTTACTAGTGGTAGATAGTTCGCTTGATCACCTATGTTTTCATTATAGATGTTAGTCAAAGATGATCCAAATATCTCTCCAAATCACTAAAATCAAGTACTCAATGCACAAAACACAAATCTAGATGATTCTTAGCTTGTTGTTCTATGCTTTAGTAGTCTATCGTGTTGACCATGTATTGATTAGGAACTCTGGAATAGTTGTGATTCAGTTTAATAGGTGTTTCACCATCTCGAGATGCCTTGGAGAAAAAAACATGTTTCAATTTTAACCCAGATTGTCTCGACACATAATAACGAATGATGAATTGCGAAGTTTCTTAAAATTGCACTTTACATTTTACAATCCATTTATTTTCAAGAAATTCCAAAAATTAAAATTTAAGAAAAATACCTCAAGTGTTATTATTTATTTTCAAGAAATTCCAAAAATTAAAATTTAAGAAAAATATGTCAAGTGTTTTTATGGCCAAAAATGTGAGAGAATATTTTCATAAATAACAATAATAAGCATTTTTTAAAACTAAAGGCAAAAACATAGAAATTTCATTAGCTAAAATGAGGATTGGCATGTGTCTCTCCATTCTTTATGCCCATTAGCTTGTTTGAATTTCAAAGGTTATGTGACATTCATTATTTTTGTGATTAAGAAATAATATTTAAATCCTTTTGGTGGTTTTGGTGCTTCACTACTTTCATCTCCTCTCCTACTTTGTGGTGAATCATCTCTTCCTCTTTGTACCTTATGGCTGCTACATGTGTCCATGTCACTAGTATAGATTTATCTTAAGCATAGATCTAACATGAGTTGAGAGGGATCAACTTTCTTCCCATGCAAACTTATTTTAGAGTGCCAAAGAAAAAGTGTAGTTTTTCATTGTTTAAATTGTATTTTCTAATGCCATAGAGATTACATAACTTATTTTTTTCAATAGCTTTATAGGATATATACATAATTTTTTTAAACAATATATAAAATATTTTACATAACATATGTATTGAATCATTTTATTAGCACAAATTAAAATGATTTTTTTCCTCTTAATATATTTTTAACTATAAGTCAATATTAGTTCATTTTAAAATATTTTATTCATAACCCACATTGGATATATTTTATTTTTTTTCACATGGGAAAAAGTCGTAATTTCCATTAAGTTAAGAAATTACATTTTGCATATGCCGAAGCATATTCGTATGCAGGCATATTGCCTGTCGAGTTCATAATAAACATGAATGGAATATGACCAAAATATCTCCACACAGGGAGCATAACAAAATTCTCTCGCAGTGATCAAAAATTGCGTCTGCACTCTTCGCAGAGAGCGTTATATCTGCTGTGCTTTTAAATCAAAACAGTGACTATATGCATGCTATGTACAATAAAACAAAACACTGTAAATATGGGGCACTAAAGCCCCTTGTTTATCTGTTCATCAAAAGGTCGATGATAATATTGGTAGTAGGTGCCATCGACTTCGTCCTGTATTGACCAGTCCTCACCTACTCTGTGTGCAGCCTCTTTGGAGAGCTGATCTGCAACGGTGTTGTGCTCCCTGTATTGTGCCGGGAGACAAAAGATTCAAAGAAAGTAGTCAATCTTTTTGCTTCATCAAGAATGTGTCTCAAAGTATAAGAATGACAATGAGATGCATTATTCAACCAATTGCAAATTATTTTGGAGTCACCAAATAATTGAAGGTGTCTGCACTGTTTTTGGATAGCAAAATGTATGATATGTTTGGCTGCGCAGAGTTCAGGGTAATTGTTGGTGCCTCTACCAAGATTGATTTTTATCTTATAACATTGCCGATCGTTTAAGTGTAGGATAGCACCACCCCCGCAGCCATCTTCTTGTGCTGAGCCATCGAAAAATGCCCAAGGTATTGATTTGTCAATGGGTACAGGTCTGAGATTCCGAGGTGGGGCGGGTTGGGACTCTTCAGGAATCATGTTGTAATCGGCAATCATATGGAGAGTGATAGAAGGCCAGTGAGGAGCCTTATGGTTGAAGATTGTCTAATTACGGGCAATCCATATTGCCCAGGAAGCCAGCAGTGGCAGGTTAATGGATTTTCCTGAATGCTCATGGCACCAGTTACCCCAAGCATCAGGAAGGTTATTCCCATGCCAATTCAAGTGCGGGATGTGAGAAGACAGTGATTTCCAGAGATGGAGAGTAGTGCTGCAAGAGAAAAATACGTTTTCAGTGCTTTCTTCTGCGCTAAGGCATAAGTGGCAACGGAAAGGTCCATGGAAGGACCTCTTCATGAGATTGTTGCCAGTGGGGATTTTGTCAAATAATATGTTCCACATCAATAAACGCGTACGGGGGGCTGCCTTGAGCTTCCAAATCGTTCTCCAGGTGGACTGTAGGATTGGGGGCTTATACGGTTCCATGAGTCTTAGATATCCAAGCTTTGGGGTGTAAATACCATTCTTCGCAAAAGCCCAGATGATCTCATCAGGTCCTTCCGTAAGTCTGATTTGAGCTTGTGTGAGCGCCGAAGTATACGCTATCCAATCGTTAGTCCATTGTTGAGGCAGTTATAATGCTCGGGCTGATAACCAAGCTTGATGAAGAAAGGAGGAATTTTCTCGATCACCAATATGCTTAATATGTGTAACTCCTCTGTCATGGAGATGTCTAATAAGATCAGCATGGAGTCTGTGGGTGTTCCCACATCCAACCCATGGGTCCATACCAATACGCACATCATTCCCTTCCTTGATGCGCCAAGTGATTCCTTCCCAGAGCAGTGGTAAAGTGTCGATGACCGCTTTCTAGATGTTTGATATGTGATGATGATTGTCCTGTTTCATGCATATCTAGTCTAGTACAGCCTGAGGCTTAATATATTTAGCATATGCAACCCGAGCCCATAGACTGTCTCTGGTAAGCAGTCCCCATCCAAGTTTTGCTGCCAAAGCCTTTGAGAATAATGCGAACCTCTTGATGCCCCATCCGTCCCATCTTTTAGGAAGAGAAATGGTGTCCCATTTTACCCAAGCAAAGAGTCTACGAGTTTGTTGACCCTTGCAGAGAAATCTGCAACAAATACTCTGAAGTCTACTCAGAATGCCCCTGGGGATCCATGCCAGGGCCATCCAGTAGACTGGTGTGGCTTCAATAACAGATTTGACGAGTATTAATCTACTTGCCCGCGAGAGGTATCTATGGTACCATACCTGAAGCCTCTTTTCCACTTTTGTTATTAGCCACACCTAGTCTGCAATTTTGTAGCCAGATGGTTTAAGTCTAAACCCCATATATTTTATGCCATCTGCTAGATTCGAGAAGGTGAAGGGAAAGCGCTGAGAAGCGAAGGCGGATTCATGAATGGAGCAGCCGACCATGGTGATAGTGGACTTATTATTGTTGATCAACATACCAGTAGCTTGCTGAAAAAGGAAGATGGAACCATGAAGAGCAGTGGAATCCCCAATGCTATCATTTAAGAAAATCAAGATATCATCGACGAATAACAGTTGGGTAAGGAAAAGGTTGTCCACAATTTTGATGCCAGTCAAATGGTGTCTGTCTCTGCCGGATGAGATAATTCTGCTCAAGCCTTCCATAATCAGAAGGAATAGCAGGGGCGAGAGGGGACATCCTTGTCTGAGCCGTCTTTCTAAGGTGAAGAAAGGGGTGGCTTCCCCATTAAGTAGAACGCTACATGTTACGTCCGTGATACAACTCATTGTCCACTTAATGAACTCATAGGGGAAGCCAAGATGTGTAAGGAGCAGCCTTAAATACAACCAGTTTTCTCTATCGAAAGCTTTGGAAAGATAAATTTTGAGAATCATACCCTTCTGTTTTTTGGTCTGCAGGGTGTGAATGAGCTCTTGTGCTGAAGCGATGGCCTCATGGATTTGTCTATGATGCAAGAAGGCAAATTTTTCAGAGGATATGTGCTGGGAGAGAATAGGCTTAAGGCGATTTGCAATGATCTTAGCTATGATTTTGTAGAAGCAATTGCAAAGTGAGATGAGCCGGAAATCATCGAACGAGAACGGGCCATTGGTCTTAGGGATGAGGGCAATAAAGGTGGATTTGATAGCTGAAGATATTCTGCCCCTCCTCCTACTATCCTCCACAATATGCAGAAGATCTTGCCCCAGTGAAATTATATAATGTCATATGGACAAGTAATTAAACATACATAGCATATTATTTTTTCTCTTTTATTATAGCCAATGTTAATTTTATATTTAGAGAATTTTTTTTAAGAGACACATGTCAACTCCAGTTTTAGCATAGATATACTTACACATTGTGTTCACACTAGGTTATAGAATGATCCTCTCACCTCAACTAGATTTTTCCTTTTCTTTCCTGCTTATCATTTGCTTCCTCTTTGACATCATTATCATCATAAGGAATGTGTCATGCATCATAATTGTCCTTCTTATGACCTTCATTTGCATGCTCATGAAATATCACATCTTTTATCGCAAAAACTTTGTATGTGAAAGAATCAAACAACTTATATGCTTTATGATCTTAACATTAACCAATAAAAATACACTTGATAACTTTTGAATTAAGTTTTCTCCTATCTTGTTCTTGGACATTTGGCATTGTGTGCATGGATAGTGTCCTTGAGAAGGCATCTGCAAGTTTGTTAACATTGATGTCAAGAGTCATGTTGAGGAGTTGTTTTGGGCAGTTGGCTTTCCTAAAAACTAGCAAGAGTGTTGGCAGTGATGTCAATCAGACAAGCTTGGTTGTTTGTTGCAACTGATGTTGGTAGTGATGGCCCGGGAAGAATATCATGGTAGCTGCAAGTTTCATGTAGAGAATCATCATAGTAGCATTCTTATTGGAAAAACAATAAAATGATGATTATAGAGATGGTCAGGGATGGGAGTCCATGGGAGTTGTAGGCATGATGCTAAGGACACATTGTGGAAGTGATTCCTAGTTGTCTTGAGATTTCAAAACTAGAAGATTGGCATTGAGGTTGGAGCCATGTTTTGAGGTATCATATGGGCTCAATGGCTAATTGGACCCCTTCAATTGGAAAGTGATCTCGAAGAGAATTCCAACGATATGCATAAGTCCAGAAATGGACTTGTGGGTCAAAAGTTATGACCTGCTGAAGTTCAGTGTGTTAAAAACTTAAGCAAGGAAGAATCCTACATATCGCAAGCCCACAAATTAGAGGTCTAGTGAGATCAAAGACCAGAGATTGGAGGCGAATCCATTACAGAAATAAA